>MU856989.1:59760-74476 GCA_033296705.1 Chaetomidium leptoderma | reverse complement strand
CGCCTGTGTTACCGTTGTTGTAACCACTGCCCATCTTACGCATGTTTTCCTCGCTTTCGAGGTTCACCGCCAGGGTATGTGCCATTTTGACCCAAGCGGCGAAGTCATCCTTGGCGGGGGTCGCGATCTGGTACGCGATCATCTTTCTCATTTCCTGAGAGAGTTTCTCACGGAACTGCCGGACGCGGGTAGCGTCATCCCATTCGCAGACGTCGGCGAGATTCGTAAATTCCGTCAGGAAGTCGGTGAAGCTGGCAAGTTTGCCTGACTGGCTGATCGCGCGCAGCTTGTTCTCGGCGTCAGCTGCGAGGTCGAGAGTGGCGTACTTGTCCGCCAGGTGCTTCATGAACTCCTGGGGGCGCGCTGCCCAGCGGGCTTCCACGCGCGTCTTCCAGGTGCGGAACGCATTGGTTCTCTTGGCCGAATCCTTGTCATTGCCTGTGAAGGCCGTCGGATGGGGCATCGTGCTGTCCTTGTCCCCCGTATTGCCGTCGGCGGCATGCTTGTAGGCGGCCAATTCGCAGGACGCGAAGTTGAGCTTGAGGTCCAAGTCCTCCAATTCCTTCCGCTGGTTGGCGGTGTAGGTGTCGAATTCTCTGACAATGTTCTCCACCATTTCCATGAACTCACGCTCGACTCCCGGCGAGGTCGTGGCTTGTCTCACGGCCGCGACCAGGGCCGCGCTGCCCAGCACCGGCACGGTCTCCAACTTCTGGAAGAAACGCTTCGCGTTGGGGAAGCGGTCGCCAAGGCTATCGATGAGATCCTGGCGAATGTCGACCGGGTCTACCCCGGCATGGCCACCTGCGGAGGCCATTGTTTCGATTGGTCGATTCTTGATCGCTTTCTAGCGATATCTTAACTGCTAGACGTACTTGTCTGCTGCGCGCGGCTCTTGCCGAATTTGGTTGGATCGCTTGGATTGATTGAAAATTCCGAAAGATCGGTGGCCCGCACCACTGGTCGCTTGACTTGTCAGGTCGCTGAATTGCTGCAAAACTCCCGCGGAGTCGTAAAACGAATGGAAAAAATTCCTGACGATCGCCAAGTCGCCTGTGACACGAACTAAAGGTCTTTCCAACTATCACGGGTGGTGATGCAATGTTGGGTACCAAGTAGGATATTCGTGGAAAGACGGGGGAGGCAAAGTGGTGGGCTGCAGGCGCGAGGGGAAAACCCTGCGCGCCTGCGCACAGACCACGCGCAGACCCACCTTGTGGGTCTGCAGCCCAACCCAGTGCAAGTCACGGGTTAAGCCCGTGACAATAATAAAGCTATTTAGTAGCTTTATCGGCTAGGGGGCTAACAAATAGGCTACTATTACTATATTAACTATAGAGGCTAAGCTACTAGCCCTCTTATAGGTATCGAAGGAAGCTCTATTTGTAAGCTACCTAGTCTATAAACTTAGTATTAAACTTGACGAGTACTATATTACAATTAAATATGATAATAAGTAGACGATTTACTTAGTAAAAGAAGAGATTATAACTCTAAAGACTAATTTAAAGTATATTAATATTTATAACTACTAGCTATACTAGAAATAAAAGTATAGAAGTATTAAAGTAGTATATGCTAAAAGTACTAAGATAATAGCTAATAGTTTAACGAAAGTACTTAACTAAGATACGTTCCGGAGCTTTAGAGATTAAATAGGCTTAGTAAATATATATAATATAATTAATTATAAGAGGAAGGAAGAAGCCTAGAGAAATGAAAAGGAAGTTCTAGAAGCACTAGGAATAACAGATAAAACGCTCTAAAGTGTTTGAAAGTACTAAGAGTACTAGAAGTACTAGTTAGATATATAGAAAGCGCTAGAATATATCGCGAACTCTACTTTTCTAGCTTCCCCTACGTAGGCTTAGCTAAGGGGGTATATTAGAAGATTTTAGTAGGTCCGCTTGCCCGAGTACTTAAATGAGAGTGCCCGAGGTACCCGAGCTTCCGAATATAGGCCCGAAGGCCTATATAACTCAGAGGCTCGGGTGTAGAGATTTAAAGATACAGGAGAGCACTATAGAACACTCTCCTATATATAGAATATATAGATTAACTACTTTTAACTATCACTACTGTTGTTAAGACTATACTACACTCTGTTTAACGATATCACTACTCTAGGCATTTAAATAGCCTATTTGCCTACTTGTTGTATCCCCTGTTCGTTATTCGTGGCTGTTGGTTTTCCAATAGATAGCTGCGGCGCGCGCGGCGCGCGGCCAGGGTTAGGGTTATATATAGGGGGGGTTACGTAGTACAGTCCCATGTTCCAAAACCTACAGTCCCAAAATGCCGCCTCTAGAAAAACTATAGTATATTATAATATAAGTATTAGATAATTTAGGTATAGATAATAAGGGTACTCTATTGTAGATAGTATACTTATATATATCTTACTAAAATAGATATTCGGATACTTTGGAGCTTTCGGAAAGCTAGGAATAGATAATAACTATACTAGAGACTTTGTTTCTAAGCTTATAGTATATCTATACTTAGTTAAAGTACTTAGAAAGTACTAGATTAAATAGATTAATAGAGATAATGAATATTTTTAACTTTAACCTAACTACTTAGTAACTAATTTACAGCTTCTATACTCCTAAGCCTAGTAAGCCTACTTTCCAAGCTTATCTCTCAGACCCCTTTAGGCAAAGTGGCTGTTGGATTTTTCAAACAAATCCCTCTCAACGCTGAGGGCGTCGGGTTGCTTCTGTACGCGCGTAAATGCGATTACGACGGCTGCTGCGAGCATTGTAGCGTCAAGCTTCCACTTCTTGCGAAGTGCGAGGGAGACAAAAATATGCTTGTATGCGCCTGCGAACTGGTGCTTAATGGCGACCGCATCAACTAAGTCGTCGGCGACTGACAATAACTCATATGACGTCATGCGACTGAGATCCTGATATGGTCGGGATAATCAACACCCTCTAGCTTTCCTACACAAGCCCCCATTGCACAATACTCTTGCTGCCTGGAAACATGAGAGACGGTTCACAACTAGAGATCCTAGTAGTAAGTTTTTGCAGACAGCTACCCAACATGCTATATCATACCTCTCCTAACCCTGCCTCTAGGCCGGTGCCGTGGCGGCGTTCACTGTAGATGTGCTCGTGTACCCTTTGGATACAATCAAGACTCGCTACCAAAGCCAAAGCCCGGGATCTCTCCCTCTCAGCAACCAGCTATCATCAGCTAAGGGGGCGCCATATGCAGCCATCAGAGTCTATATCAGGGAATCGGAAGCGTAGTTCTCGCAACGCTCCCAGCTGGTGAGTTCCCGGCCGGGCAACCATCAGCGGTGCCAAAAACTAATTTGAGACCCTTGCTATACAGCTGCGATTTTCTTCGCGAGCTACGAGTCCGCCAAGTCGGTTCTCAAACACGCCCTGCCCGCCGCAATTCCGGGGCCGGCCATTCATGCCTTTGCCTCGGCGGGTGCCGAAATGGCCTCATGCGTCGTCCTTACGCCGGCCGAGTTGGTCAAGCAGAATGCCCAAGTCCTGCGACAATCTGGCCCCTCTGGCCCTGGTCGGTCCTCCTCTCTCCAGGCTCTCCACATGCTACGCCGTAGCAAAGGCGGCCTGACACGGACGCTATGGCGGGGGTACACAGCTTTGGTTGCGCGGAACCTGCCATTCACGGCAATGCAGTTTCCTACGTTTGAGTTCCTCCGTGGCTGGATCTGGAAACTACGACACCACGACCGTTCTGGCGCATCCATATGGACTACACCAGAGTCAACAACGAGCGACGGGGGCGCCGCAGCGGCATACGACGGCAGCCGCCCTTCTCTCGTCGAGACGGGGTTGGTAACAGGAACTGCCGCCGCCGTTTCCGGATCCTTCGCGGCAACGTTAACAACTCCTGCGGATTTCATCAAAACAAAAGTTATGCTTGGAGCCCGGGATATGTCGAGCACCTCAAGCGGGCAATGCGGCCGGGGCCCCCAGTCGCCGAGTATCAGCGTGCTGGATATCGTGAGGACTGTTCTTCGTGAGAACGGGATCCGAGGCCTGTTCCGGGGCGGTATGCTGCGTGCTGCATGGGCCGCGCTTGGGAGCGGGCTCTATCTCGGCTCATATGAGGTAACCAAGGTTTGGTTGACAGGACGTGCACCATGAAAGCCCGGCTTCGTCCGAGTGCCAGAGCTGCCTATGACGAACCGTCCGCCAACTACAACCCTCCAGTCACTTGTGTGTTGGGATACACAGAAATGCCCGCCCGGGTGAGAGGCTTGTGGTGCTCGTGCCCGCCTTGGCTCGCGTCGTACTATTTTTCTACGAAATGCTCATGACCAACGGGTGGCTGATCTCGTCCGACATTGTCACACTGGTACCAACTCCAAACTTGGTAATGAGGTCTTTCACTTGGCGGGCAAGTCAAGTCAGAATCTCGGAAAGTTTTGTATAATACATGCTGGCCCAGTGTGACGAGCACTGGGTCCCCGATGTACCGCTCTGGGGGCGGGGTGCCTGGTGCTTTCGAGGATAACCCCGCCAAATTTGAGACGAAAGCAAGCAGGCATCCCATCCCGACTACTGCTGGCGGTGAGCATCCACAAGGAGGCAATTCACAACATGTTTCACCCTTCTATTGCCTGTGGCCTGACTCGGATTCGGTGTTGGGGGGTCCGAAAGGCTATCCATTCCGACGGGTTATTTGTTCATGTTGTGCCATCCGAATTGAAGTGAGATCTCTGCAATGGCACCACCCTTGCAACCGATGGCGCGATCCACGCAGTTTCAGCGGTATGCTTGGGAGGCCTTTCTTCAACATTGCTGAGCGGGTCCAGGGGGGATGTGCATTGGCACAGCCAATATTCGTGATTTGCTCACTCCATGTCACCAGCGAGGGTTCACTGCTGTGCTCTAGAAGTTTACCATAAGACCATGCCCGGTGACCATCCCTCGCCGCGTCCGTAATACCACCTCCCTCAGCCTTCCTTGGAGAATCCGGACATAGAGCCTAATATACTCGTTGACTGGTATCCCTCCTCCCTCTCAGCCTGCCACACTAAAGTCCGCGCTCCATCCTCAGCTGCAATCGCCACCACCCATCATCCACCATGACGATCCTGCAGGGGCCGGCAGCCGTCGCCGAGGCGCGAGCCCAGTCCTTCCAGAAACTGGATGCGAAGGGACCGGTCGTGGTCTCCGAGATCAAATCCCAGACTGCCGCAAAAAAGCCCAGCCGGGACAGACATCTTGTTGTCTCGCCATACCGAGGGCAGGAGCATCTTCTAGACCTCGAGAGCCTCGATGCCGAGAACCAGCTTCTCGCCCTCGCATTGACCAAGATGGAGTGTCTTCGAGACGACTATGCGACTGCGCCGTATGTCGAGACGTTCAATTGGGATGAGGTCATCGGAACTCTCCAGACGCTCGCCGAGGAGACCAGTCATGAGTGGGAAAAAACGTCCTTCTTTGTGGTTGCTTTCCGTTCCCGCATACCACCGACAACGGTGTATGCGGAGCTGGGCACCCTGGACAAGGCGGCCCATGCCGAGGCCACAGAAAGCGGTGGTTTCTTGAAGTATGCCCGATCAGATACCCAGCACTCGCCGGGGGCATCTCGCTGACACTTGTGGCAGGTATTGGTTTGGGACTCCCGACGGCGAGGGCCGCAACTTGGCGACCTGTATATGGAGATCACAGGAAGATGCAAGGAAAGGAGGTGTAGGCCCTGCTCACCGCAAGGCGGCTGGCGCCGCGCGGTCCTTGTATTCTTTCTGGAAAATTGACCGGCTCAAGCTGACCATTGAGGATGGTATCAAGAGCTGGGCCATCACAGCTTGGGATGAGTGAGGCGAGGGATGAGGGAAGACGGACCGTTTGCTTTTGGGGGGCGCAAGAATTTGTTCGTCATTGCCAGCAACAGCGATTGTATCCATAGAGGACGTGATAGAGCGCAGAGATTAGAGTATAGACGGAGACGGTGTTCATTTCTGAAACTAGAGGCCAGTTCAATGCTTGGAGACAGGCCCAAGACCCCACGGACGGCGGAGGTGAAGAAAATGAAGGAAATGTAAAAAAGCACACGATAACGAGCGCCTGCGGGGTAGTCGTCGCTTTTAAGGAGCCTAGGGCGTGTCTTGGGAGCATCCGACGTGGGGGAAGCGTGGGATGTTGCCGTTTTCGTGTCAAATCACCAGGCAGCCAGCCGCGCCTCAGCGAATTTTCGGCCACCAAGTCGCCCAACATTGTATTGAAACTTGAACTCTTCCAGATGGTATTCCTCACGGCCGTGCAACCTGTTTGTGGAGTATATATACATGAAACAATCTTTATGTACCAATCGTGCGAAGAAAAGGATGATGTATCCATGGATGCACTTGTATCCGTATGTACCGCCGGTTGAAATGACTGGAACAGCATGCGCCTGAGTTGGGGCTCGCCTTGGATACGGTAACTATCTAGGTACCTGGGTAGGTATTGTATTGTAATAACCGGTACATTGTAATCGCCCTCAGTCCCGCGCCACACCCCAGCCTCATTTGCCAGTTTTTTGCCGGAGGTTTCCGCTCCCAAGTCGTCTTTCAAGCCACCATTCGGCCTGCTCGCCCACACAAACGAGCGAGATTTCCGAAACCCGGAAAAGTCGCTAGCAGCCTCAAACGACCGAACAAAGATCGTCGCCAGAGCGGACTCGCGAGATACCACCATACTTTCAGATATTGCGCAACTAGCCCTCCGACAATATGGCTGACGCGCAAAAGGACGTGCCGTTCAAATCGGCACAGGTCGAGTCGCTTGTATGTAGCCAAACCTCCGAAGGCGCGGTGCCCCGCCAAAGCCCTGGGCGCAACACTGACAGCGCGGCAGGTAGTGATGAAGATTGTCAAGCACTGCTCCTCGAGCTTCCCGACTATCGCCACAGGATCTCTTGTGGGGATGGACAACAACGGACTACTCGAGATCACAAATGCCTTTCCCTTCCCGACGGCCGATGTCTCGAGCTCCGACGGCCACCAGTCCGATGCTTCGAGCCTCGCCGCGGCGGCCCCCCGTGCGAAGGCGAGCATCGCCTACCAGAACGAGATGATCAAGCACCTCAAGGAAGTCAACGTCGATGCCAACAATGTGGGCTGGTACACAAGCGCGACCATGGGCAACTTCATCAACCTCAGCTTTATCGAGAACCAATACCACTACCAGCGCGACAACGACAAAACGGTGGCGCTCGTCCACGACGTGAGCAGAAGCTCTCAGGGCACCCTGAGCCTGCGCGCCTTCAAGTTGTCGGCCGATTTCATGGCGGCGTACAAGGAGGGGAAGTTCACAACTGAGAGGTCAGCACTCACTCCTTGATCGAACTGTCTTTGTATCTCCGTCCCTCATTTGGGCAATCGACTAACTCGACCCGCAAACAGCCTGACAAAGTCCAAGCTATCTTTCAGGGATATCATCGTCGAGGTGCCTGTGGTTGTCCACAACTCGCATCTCCTCACCTCGTTCCTGTACCAGCTTCCTGCGCTGCCCAAGTCTCCGGAGATAGAGCTCCCCACGTCTCTCGATGACATCCGGCGCGACCCTGCTGGGCTACCCGCGCACCCCTCCTTCGACGCCCTGGACGTTTCGATCGATCCTTTCCTCGAGAAGACGTGCGATTTGCTGCTCGAGAGTATCGAATCCCACTACTCGGACCTCAACAACCACCAGTACTACCAGCGGCAACTGACCCGCGAGCAATTCAAGATCACACAATGGCAGACGAAGCGGAAGGCGGAGAATGCTGCGCGCGCGGCAGCCAAGCAACAGCCCCTGCCCGAGGATGAGTGGCAGAGGCTCTTCAAGCTGCCGCAGGAGCCCAGCCGACTCGAGGGCATGCTCAACGCCAGGCAAGTGGAGCAGTACAGCAAGCAGGTGGACGGTTTCACCGCGACCATTACCTCCAAGATGTTCGCTGTGAGGGGGAACTTGCTGCCCGAGTGATTTAGGGTTTCAGGAGGGGTCTGCCGTGGGAATACGACGGGATGGGGCGAGACGGCTGGGGTATCTCGAGTGCATTAGGTCTGGCGTTCCGGGTCATGGGCTTGTTTGTTAGCTTACACTAGTTTCCGGGCCAGCCATGATGATGCCAATTTCTCGGGGAACTGTATGTGTCCTTCTCTCGGCCATGAAGTTAGGGAGGGTCAGTGTTATAAAAAAGCGGTGGTGCCGGTCGCGTATCAACGGTAATGAAGCATTGGTAACGTCTTCAAACATCCTTGGTGTGTTCTTGCAATCCACACATCAGGTACAGAGTACGGACTACTCCGTATCTGCGTGTCAATCTCGGGCAACCTTGGGTTCTTCGCTGGGGTTCGGGGTCGGGGCAGTCCCGAATCAATTTTCACGTTTTAGTCTTGACAACCCGATTGGAAGTTTGGCGGGGTGGCTGGTGGGGACAGGAGCTAAACCTGGAAACGCCGATGCGCTCAGTCGTCTGGTTTCTTCCATCTCACCTCACCGACATGCTTGTTTCCTTTCCTTCCCCGCCCTCCTACACAGTCCTGTACTTTGCTGATTCTTCCCGAGATCTGCCACCTCCCCTTCTCACTTTCCCGCCCCCCCCAATCGATCAAACACCAAACCAGCATTGGTTTTTCTACGAGGTATGTACAAATCCCCAACCACCGGGTCACTCATTTTTTTGCCTGCGTACATTTTCAAAACATTCTCCGTGATCGCTGCACTCTTCTTGGCCCCTCCCCTCCTTCCCCCAACTGCCGTTTTGCCTTGGCCACAGAGGTTCATTCGGACCCATTTTTACAGCCCCTCCTTCACCCCGCCAACTCTGCCCCTCCCCTTAAAAGTAAGCCCATGAGCCCCGCCCACCGTCTGATAATTTCCTCCTGTCCATCTTTCCCCGGCCTGTTCCTTCTTTCCCTCGACCTAACCGTACCACCTCCCAGAGCCGCGAGCCGCCGTCTTTGCCGCCAGAATGTCTGCTCCCGCCAACAAGTTCAAGGTCGCCGACCTGTCCCTCGCTGCCTTCGGGCGCAAGGAGATCGCGCTGGCCGAGAATGAGATGCCTGGTCTCATGTCCATCCGCACCAAGTATGCCGCCGACCAGCCGCTCAAGGGCTCCCGCATCGCCGGCTGCCTGCACATGACCATCCAGACCGCCGTTCTGATCGAGACTCTTGTTGCCCTTGGTGCCGAGGTCACATGGTCCTCGTGCAACATCTTCAGCACCCAGGACCACGCCGCCGCTGCGATTGCCGCGGCCGGCGTCCCCGTCTTTGCCTGGAAGGGCGAGACCGAGGAGGAGTACAACTGGTGCCTGGAGCAGCAGCTCGTTGCCTTCAAGGACGACAAGAAGCTCAACCTGATCCTGGACGACGGCGGTGACCTTACCCACCTCGTGCACACCAAGTACCCCGAGATGCTCAAGGACTGCTTCGGCGTGTCCGAGGAGACCACCACGGGCGTCCACCACCTGTACCGCATGGTCAAGAAGGGCGAGCTGCTAGTGCCCGCCATCAACGTCAACGACTCGGTCACCAAGTCCAAGTTCGACAACCTCTATGGCTGCCGCGAGTCGCTGGTTGACGGCATCAAGCGTGCCACCGATGTGATGGTTGCCGGCAAGATCGCCGTTGTCGCCGGTTTCGGTGACGTCGGCAAGGGCTGCGCTGTCGCTCTCCGCGATATGGGTGCCCGCGTGCTCATCACCGAGATTGACCCCATCAACGCCCTGCAGGCCGCCATGGCTGGCT
This sequence comes from Chaetomidium leptoderma, assembly GCA_033296705.1. Classification (NCBI taxonomy): domain Eukaryota; kingdom Fungi; phylum Ascomycota; class Sordariomycetes; order Sordariales; family Chaetomiaceae; genus Chaetomidium; species Chaetomidium leptoderma. The sequence continues at coordinate 64,767 of MU856989.1, read as the reverse complement.
ACGAGGTGACTACCATGGAGAAGGCCAGCAAGGTCGGTCAGATCTTCGTCACGACCACTGGCTGCCGCGACATTCTTGTCGGCAAGCACTTTGAGGCCATGCCCAACGACGCCATTGTCTGCAGTATGTTTTTGCCGCCCTTGTTCTTCTCTCTCGGTTGCCGTGTCACTAACTCGGGATAATTTAGACATTGGCCACTTCGACGTCGAGATTGACGTCGCTTGGCTCAAGGCCAACGCCCAGTCTGTTCAGAACATCAAGCCCCAGGTCGACCGCTTCCTGATGAAGAACGGCCGCCACGTCATCCTCCTTGCCGAGGGCCGTCTCGTCAACCTCGGCTGCGCCACTGGCCACAGCTCCTTTGTCATGTCGTGCAGCTTTACCAACCAGGTGCTTGCTCAGATCATGCTCTTCAAGAACAACGACGAGGCGTTTTCCAAGAAGTATGTCGAGTTCGCCAAGAGCGGCAAGCTCGAGAAGCAGGTTTATGTCCTGCCCAAGATCCTCGACGAGGAGGTTGCCCGCCTTCACCTGGATCACGTCAACGTTGAGCTTACTAGCCTGACCAATGTTCAGGCGGAGTACCTCGGCCTGGAAGTCGAGGGCCCCTTCAAGACCGACCAGTATGTTATCCCTCTCCAATATTCTTTCTTCAATCTCCACGCGACTGCCGCTGACGCCACATAGCTACCGCTACTAATCTTCGAGGTCTTCCTACCTCTTTCCTCAACCCCGCCGGGCGGGCTGTTGGGGGTGGAACCTCTTGCGATAGATCTTCAACAATTTGAGTCCCCAACGCGTTTTGGCGGCATGTTTGGGGTTGTTTTCGGAGCATTGTTTTTCAACAGGCATGACTTGCATGACACATCGGGGTTTAGGCAGGGTATAAAAGGCAAAGGGGATCTGGTACACATTTTCAACAAAAGTACGGCGTTGGCTTTGGCTCATGATATCCCACCTACACCCACCGGACGGCGTTTTAACAGAGAGCTTGTCACGTTAGTGCACTAGGGCACTTCTGCAAAGGCAGGCAAGCAGGAGAGGGTCAACGGCCCCGTCAACCGGGGCTCAATAGAATACAATCACAATGGGACTTCAGATACCAAGTAATGTTCTTGTGTATGATACGGCGCCAGCCTAGGCGTCAACTCTGACAAGTATGTGAAGCTGTCGGGCGGGCTTTCTCCCTGGACAATGTTGGGATGAAAGAGTAGCAGCGGGGATCTGGGATTCACGCCATCCAGAACCATTATTAGTCCTTGCTGAGGGCCGCACAATACCTTAGCCAATGGGGGTTGTTAGCACTCACACCCACGGTGTACAAGGCGTGGAGTCGACGCAGTTGCGGCCAACCGATGATACCGGCCCGATGCGGGGGCCGCTTTCACTTTTCCTCTTGACACCCTCCGCAATACCGTCCCCAAAACACACAGTCAAGGTCGAGTGTTCACTTCAGCTAGTTCAGCAAATTCTAGGCCACCAGTTGCTCCTCACACACCTATAAGGGTAGAAGAGATACACCCACACCCACGGTTCGAAGTGCCTGAAGGCCGTCCATCATGTCTCTCGAAAACGCAAAGCGGCCTTTAGTGTTACTGCTGGGTGTTGTTGAACAGTAAGTCCTCTCTGGCTCGGGGGCCCGTGGCCTCAGGCGCGCTCTGCGTGGAGACGGGATGAAGAGGGGGAAGCACAGGGACTAGGGAGAGGAAAGAAAGGGGCGGAAGAAGGCCATCGCGGTGGGAAACGTGTTTATTTCTGACCCCCCTCTGTCTCTATTCACACTCGCACGGGAGTTGTGGCAGCGAAATTTAGTATGCCCATTGACCAGTTGCTAACGCAGTAGTCCAGCGCCCATTTGGCCTGGGCTGCTGTCAGCGAGGTCGCCGACGTCCTCACCCCCAAGTCAACTAGCCGAGCCGAGTTTCTCGAGGAAGCAGCATCGGGGGCATTCGAAGGCTGCATTGCGGCCTATCGTACCTTTGGCAGCTTCCAGGTGACGGGGAAGATTGACGCCGAGCTTCTCGAAACACTCCCTCGCTCGCTCGGCTTCATCTGCCACAACGGCGCGGGCTATGACCAAGTGGACGTCCAGGCTTGCACTGCTCGTGGCATCCGCGTGTCCAACACGCCGACAGCCGTCGACGATGCCACAGCAGATACCGCTATCTTTCTCCTCCTGGGCGCTCTCCGGAACCTGGCCGTGGGCATGACGGCGCTCCGAGCCGGGGAGTGGCGGGGGTTGGTTCCGCCGGCTTTGGGGCATGATCCCCAGGGCAAGGTCCTCGGGATTCTTGGGATGGGTGGCATCGGCCGCAACATGGCCAAGAAAGCGTTGGCGTTTGGCATGAAGATCCGATACCACAACCGCACGAGGTTGGAGCCCAGCGTGGAGAAGGAGCTCGAGGCAGAACACGTGGGTTTCGAGGAGCTGCTGGCAGAAAGCGACGTCTTGAGTTTGAACCTCCCCCTGAACGTGAGCCAGCTCTGGTTTCCCGCCATTACCATACCATACACCTTGAATTGATGCCTAGCTGATCCAACCCCCCTATAGCACAATACCCGGCACCTAATCTCTAGACAGGAATTCGCCAAGATGAAGAAGGGGATCGTGATAGTCAACACGGCACGAGGCGCCATCATCGACGAGGCAGCCCTTGTCGAGGCGCTCGAATCAGGACAGGTCAGCTCGGCCGGCCTTGACGTTTACGAGCAGGAACCACATGTCCACCCGGGCCTGCTCTCGAATCCCCGAGTCCTACTTATCCCGCACATGGGAACTTGGACAGTAGAGACGGAGACCAAGATGGAGGAATGGTAAGTCCCGTTGGAATTCTTGATCACCCTTTCGCACCATGTAGAAAAAGGAGGGCGTTTATCTAACATGGTGTTCTAGGGCAATTAGTAATGTCCGAATGGCTATCGAGGAAGGGCAGTTGCGCAGTATTGTTCCGGACCAGCGAGACATGTGAAAGGTTGGGATGGTGGGGAGATCCTTAGTTATAGGTTCTAGGGATGATATCTTGTACCCGAAGTCAATAAATCGTAGATGGGCATATATACGGTAGACGGTAGAGTTACGGGCGGGCGGGAATCCTTCCCATTCCTGGCCCACCTAAGTCGCCACGACCACAAAAAGGGGAATTCATACTATATCGCCGCCGGCATTGAACCACGGATTGTAGCATGCTTACCAAGTACAGTCACTCGCATAGCAACATAAGAACTGAGACCCAAGTATTTGGAGGCCCGGTCAAGTCCTGACGCGGACGTCTCGTCTTCCCTTAATGACCAACTCACCGCCCTGCCGCGACATGACCCGGCACAGGCCATCTATAAACAGTAATTTGTACAATCGACTCGAATAGAGCCGCGTAGGCATAGCGAAGCACGGATGCCGCCGAGGACCAAAAAATTCGAGGAGAGGTGTCCCACCCGTCACAAAGGCGGATCCCCTTTTCTTCCTTTGCTCTCTATGTTGGCAAACGAGCCAGCCGGCCCTGACACTAATCGTGTCTAAATGAATTTCCTTGGACCACCTCGGCGAAAAATCTCAGCTCCTGCCCCTACTCCTATTGACGTTGACGCCTGGTCGGACAAACGCGCGGTGAGCAAGGTCGGCGAAGCGACGGACGACGTTGGTCGTGCCGCCCGTTGACGTCGACTCGTCCCGGATGAACCTTGTCGCGACAGCAAGCTTGCTGCGAGAGTCGGACTCTTCCAGATGCGAGGGAACATTTTGCTCGCTGTACGAGGCGTCCCAGTGGGCCGTGTATTCTTTCAGCACCGCGATGCTGTAAAGGACGTCTCGGTTCTCCCGACCATCCAGCAGAGATCTCATGATGTTTAGGCAACCCTCCCTGACCGATATGTCCGCGGGGGAAGCGGACGCGTGGTCCTGTTGGAGATACTTGGCGAGCTGATACCAGAATTCGAGCTCGTTTCTGCGCACCGGGTGGATATTGCCAGCAGGTGGTGGTGTGAGAGGATTGCCTGCCAGTGTCTCGCCCGTCATGAGTGTTTCAAAGACATATAAGCGACCACGCGCCTCCCAGGGGTCGTCTTCAGCAGGAACCGACTCCGGGTACTGTTGGCGTTGGTTGAGGGCCACTGAGAGGGGGAGGCGGGCGAGTGACCAGACGACGGATAATTCGAGGTTGCCAGAATGGATCATGTCCACAGGGTCGGTACTTTGGATCTTGGATATTGTTTGGATGAAGGAAGTGAAGAGGGAAACGAGGGACGGATTGTTGTGGAGCATGGCTGCGGGGTTGGCCGTCATCGCCCGGTTGTTTGCCAAGTCATACCACCGTGTTTCGAAAAAGAGCATGAGGCCCGGGGCGTAGACTTCGTAATACAACTTCGTGATCTCGTCGAGCATCTCGGCCGACGGTGGTGCGCTTGGTGGGTGGGGGGGCGCGCCACCCAGAGTGATGAGCTCATCGACCTTCATCTTCTTTGCTGGAGAAATTGTATGAGCGGACATGGTCCCCCGCGAATGAGGTTGAGAAAGCGCAGACAGGATGGAAGGAGAGGAGGGGGTGCCACCTCGCAAATAATTCGATTCACCAGTTCCTTGGCCCGCGCCGGCTGCGGCGCTGTTGTGTTGGTATCGGGGCGCCCGTATGCCGGCGGTTCCGGTGGGATCGGCCCCTTGTAGCGCTGGGTCAATGGCGGTCGAGTAATCGTAGCCGGGCTCGATTTTGACGCTTTGCGGGGCGGTCGACGCGGCGGAGTCGGGCGCAATGTTTGATGGGATGGGAGACGGATAGGACGCTTGATACGGATGCGGGGCTGACGACGGCACAGTGGATGCGGGCACGGCGATAGGAGGAGCGGCGGGGGGTTGCGTGCTCGGAGCAGGTTGGATGGCTGCTGGGCCTTGCTGTTGCTTGAAGATGGGGTCGTAGCCGAGGCATTCACGCTTCGACTTTTTGCAGTTGTTGCACGTCGGGTGCGCCTCGTCGCACTAGGCCGGTCATGTCATGTTAGAGCAAGGCCGAAGGGGGG
>MU856989.1:26567-59750 GCA_033296705.1 Chaetomidium leptoderma | reverse complement strand
TTTCCAAAAAAAAAAAAAAAAAAAAAAAAAAAGAAAAAAAAAAGAAGAAAAAAAAAAAAAAAAAAAGAAACGGGGGGGAAAAAAAAAAAAAAGGTAGGCGTTGGTTGTGAGGATCGCTATCTAGAGTGGTGGGAGCGCGTTGAAGGTGGGGAAAATGGTGGTTTGTGGTTTTGACGTTTTGACGTTTTGAGCGCCAAAAGTGGGTGGGTGGAAGGAGTGCAAACGACTCGCTCGTTTCGGGCAGTCCCAAACCAAGGCTAAGACCAGGGCACCGAAGCGACCGCAAGCGAGAACCTTGCAGTTCACCCGACAGAGCGGCTGCTCGCCCTCCAACCAACAAGCTGCTGGGCATGGTTCCTGATCTGGCCATTTGAACTGGCGAGGTTTGGGGATGATATGCGACCTAGGGATTTACGCCAAGGAAGACCGAAAACGGAGGAGAATAAGGCAGGTGTAGGTGGGCAGGGATGGATGGAGAGGGAGTAATGGGCGGACGCTGCGTACCTTTATCCTGCGTTTGCGACAGGTCAGACAACCGGTTTTTGTCCGCCGCTTGATCTCCTGTCGGCGACAACGAAAACACACCCCCAGTCAGCAACTCGGCTCCTCCCAAAGAGATAGCCCAGCGGGCGGGGGATGCAGTCTTGGTACCTTTTTGTGCCTCCCTCCGCTCAGGGAAATGCGTGGATCGTGGGCGAGGCCCGGGGCAAGCGCAAAGCGCATCGCATTGGGATCTGGAAGGCCGTAGATGTGGGAGTGGGGATGGACGTTGTAGTAGCCCATGTGAGGCGGAGCGGGTGCCGGCGTCATTGGGCCAGCCATGTGCGCGCCCAGAGGGATTCCATGTTGCGGCTGTGCCTGTGGTTGCCGGTGGTCGAGCGTTCGCATGCTCGGGAGAGTGGTTGGGCTCGGTCGGTAGGGGTCGGATGGGATCGACTGCGTCGAGTACATGTACTGCGTAACGGGCGGCATGCCGGCGGGCGGATAGGCTGCCGGGCTCGCGTATGTCACCGGTTGCCGAGCGGGCCCCGGCGGCGGTTGCGCGTTAGACATGTCGGGAAGGCCTGGGACCAACGCGGCAACGTTGTGTTGCGTGTCGCTCCGGGTGCCGAGGACGGCGGGCGCGGAGTCCGCAGGGCGTGCAACCGACGCGTGGCTGTTTGAGCTGGCGTCGGGCGGCAAGATACCATTCGCTCGGGGCTTTTCGTCGTCGCCAACGCTGGGGCTGTGCCCGTCTGGAGTGTTCGTGGAATGTGTACCACCGCTGGTGGCCGGCGCGTCGCTGGTTTGTGGTGCCCTGGGTGGCTGTTCGCGCGCCGGAGCTTGTTGTTGCTGGTGTGGCTGCGGTCCTTGCTGATCTTGCTGTTGGTGCGGGTGTTGATACAGGCGCTGGTGCTGGTCCTGTTGCTGGTGTTGGCCGTGGTGATACTTCTGCCCAACAAGCGCGTCGAGGTTTGGCTGCACACGCGGCTGAACAGGAGCCGAGTCCAGAGACGACTGCAGTCGTAACGGGGCGGCTTCGGGGGGTTGAGCCATGATTGGGAATTTAATTAGTTTTTTTTATGGAGCCACGATTCCATGGCCCTAAAAAAAGGCGACAAGGGGAGAGACGCGACCCGGGGCCGGCTTTCCTGCGTGGACTGACCGGCCTGTTGTTGGTGTGGCTGCTTTCTCAAATTCAACGATGTGCATCTCAGTGTGCACAACTCCCAAAAGGTACAAGGGTACTTCGATTGGCGAGGTGCAAGGCGCGGGTCTCCCTCCCCGGTAGCTTCTCGCGGCCCCCCGCCCCCCCTGTCCAGAGCAGGCGCTGAACGGGGCTTTTAAGGAGCCCCCGGTCCGCAGGGCGCACATGCACGATCCCGGCCGCCCTGGATTTCAATTCTGCGCCTGTCTCTGCGATATGTGTGCACATTCTTCCGCGCATGCGCATTTGTCGTTGTACGACCAAAGCTTAACCTGACCGTCCTCAATTGCTCGCTCGACATGCCTAGAAAAGGGCGCTGCTGTGGGTGAGCGGAACCAACAGCCTGATTCGACCCCCCCGGCCATGTTGACGAGCACGGAAAATGAAGTGGGCCTGGATCTTCGGAGGGGCGGCAGGCATGAATTAACGGCATGAGGGAGGGAGGGTTGACGTTCACTCACGCTGGCCCGTCACGGCCCCCCAAGGTGGTGTGGACAAACTGCTTTGGTCTTCCTCACGGCCGCCGGGCCCAGAAGTTGGCCGTGCCTGTGCTGTTGACAGATCGAAGAGCCGATCTAGGGGGAGGGGGGTTCAAAGTGACAAATTCGCAGATTGACGAATTGACGAGGTGGCTTGAGCGAAGGTCGGCTATCTCTGTTGCTCTCCAGCACCCCTCGCTGGAGCCGACGCGGGCAGAAGCGAGCGAGGAAAAAGTGGAAGCAGGAGTGGGTCGTCGGCGGATCGTTGGAGATGCCAGCCGAGACCAGGGGGTGGATCAATGTGCCTGCTCAGCACACTGGAACTCCGTCAGCCAGCGGAAGAATTTACTGTCTGGACCGGGGAATTATTTGGTCGCTCAACTGCCCTGGAAAAAAGGAATGTTGGCTCCTTCGGTTGACTATATTCTGCCCATGTTGTATAGTCGGGCGCCTCGGTCGAAACGGGTACTACAATAATGTACTAAGGTCCACGGAAGTATATAGGCTGAGGCAGTGTGTCGATCTGAGCATGCCCCTAGCCTTGGAGGTTGCACTAACCCGAGTTGGTGTGGAAGCACAGACCAGCGGTGGTTTGGTGTTGAGTTTATCCAATTCCCCAACCGGGAAGATTCGCGTTCGCCCGATCAAATAGAAACAGCCTTGAACAAGTCCACGACGCAGTTTTGCTGACGACACGGAGAAAAACGGAGAAAACGCTGTTCGTCACCATACTACTGTGATATGTATGGAAGGATCGCTTCGAAACGGTCGATCCATCTAATGTTTCCGCAGGTTAGACTCAGTTGTCAGACGAACGGTTACGAACCTGTGAAACGTGGTGTCAACAACGGCCAGTGTTGCTCGCTTTTCATCCTCCTAGACTTGAGCTCCGGGACACCACACTCCGTCGAAGCAGCAAGAACCCAGGTCGCCCAACCAATCACTGTCCGGGTCCCCTGCCCGCTGGGGGGGGGGGCTGACCACCTTCATCTCCTATTCACAGGAAGGCTCTCGCCGAGGCCAGCTATCAGGCGGGATGGGGAGGCAGTCTTCAGTACTCGCTGCCGCAGCCTCGGAGTGATTCGTGAGCCGGCTCTTGTTGGCCATCGTCAAGGCTGGTCTTTGGAACGAAGCACCTCCCTCCCCTCCGTCAGAGTGGCCATACGTGATCGGTCGATACGGGGGCCGGGCCCCGGGGCTCTGTGGCTTTGCTAGCTCGGTGTGCGTCGTGATACCTTCAGCGCCTGCCCTATGAGAGCGGCCGTGCAGTCTCCGGCGTACGAGATTAACCGCCAGGCGGCTCCTCCAAGCAGCCAGCTCGTCGGCCGGGGCGTGTCTGTCAGCCAGGTACCGCGCGGGCCGAACTGACGTCCAAGGTCAAACGGCCACAAGCGCCAGTCTGCCCAGCCAGCTACCCCCCGATCGCCATCTTCACCGGTGGCCCGATAGGAAGGCTTGTTGGAGATAGACGCTCCGAGATTTGGCCTGCGAGACGGCAAGGGCTTTCTCCACCCCTGTTCCACCATCCGTTTATCCCAGATGAAACAGGTTGACTTGCAGCATCGCTTATGCCCGACAGAAAAGCCCCGATCTAGCGCGCATTCCCCTGGTTTTCCTACCGCGAAACTAACTGCCCGGATCGCGTGCCCAGACCTCCAACCCGACCTCGCTACTTCGTACCCCTGACGGTTCAGACAGCAGCTCCGGGGTCATTGCTCATGAGCAATGTGTTCAACGGCTTGATGACCCGACCGCGGGCCTCCCATGGGTCGGTCGGAATGGTCAACATTGTGTTGAGCTCGACCGAGGGTGCGGCGATCATTGGGGCCGTATATCTCTTCACTTGACGTGCAACCGGGCCGGATGTCGACCGGGGCCGACCGTGACGGCCCTGCTGCGGTCGCCGCTACAGACCAACGGCCTGGCTGCGCCTCGGTCGTGCAACAGGGGGGGGGGGCGCTACCCAGGCCAGATAGATGAGTGTACGGAGTACACACACATACATGGATGTATGTACCAAGTGCTCAAGAACATCAAGATTACTCCTAGTGAAGTCATGCAGGGCAACGGCTTCGACGGCTTCGACGGCTTCGACGGCTTCAACAGCGACAATGATACGCGAATTGCCCATCCACCCCCCTGGGCCGCATCAGCAGCGGCCATTTACCCTCGCTTCTAGCACGCCGTCTCCGGGCGGATGGGAAGCGCTGGACGGATTGCTACGCAGCATGGCAGCAAATCCCGCTCGTTCGTTCAGGGGGCTATCGGACAAATTGCGAAAAGGTTTTGGCTGATTTCCATGTGGCAGTTTAGGCTCTAATGGCTGCCCAGGCCTTGCCTCTCTGGCTGCGCGCGGTGATGTCCCCCCTGGGCGTTGGGCTGTGAGGCCCGCCAAGGCGCGCTTCGACATCCGAGTTCAGTCTTGTGCATAGGCGACGGGATTCGAACTTTGGAATGGAAGGAGGAAAGGGACGATGCGACGCTCGCTCTGCTTCTGGAACCTCCTCTGCGTGCACAGCGACGCACGTGCGGAGCTCGTATACCAGAAGCAAACCGGAGGACGCACCGTCGTCTTCTAGAAAGGCCCAATATCCGTGCCTGGGCAGGCTTTGCAGGGTACCGCTGTGGGACCCAGGGTCAATCGGTCCGGCTTTGCGGGCCGGTTCCTCCTGCACCACGACAGGGCGCCAAGTATCTGTAACCCTTCCCAACGCCGTGCAGTCGACTCATCAGCATCCTTCGCCGCGGAGCGGCCGAGGTGGGTTTCGCTCGTGCCGGACTGGGCGTCGCGGCATCGCCAGCTCACACCACGTCGCTGCACCTTCTTCGAGAAGCTGTCGACAAGATCAGCGACGAAGACACTGGATGAGACCCTCTCGAGACGTCAGGGCACGGCCGAAGGAAACCCTATCTCGGGCGCCCTGTCCCGCTCTCAGCCGCGGTTGGCCGTGTGGCCGTCGGCGACTAACAGAGAGAGGAGAGGCTTTGATGCCTAATGTTCCGAAGCGACGGGTTTGTCTCGAGATTTTCGGGACACCTTGATGTCTTCCGCCCCAATCTTTGATACCCCTTGTGGGCGTAGCTTGTAGATTTACAGCGGCCAAGACATCGGGCCTCGATGAAGCATGAAGTGTGCAAATAGAGGTGACAATTGCGCGGGCGTCAAGACGCGCGAAACATATTCGGCCTGGAGTTTTGGAGAAGCGCGGTTCGAGCGCGGGAGGTTGCTAGCCAAGAACCCTTTCCGTGGGTGGATGAGAGCTAGGATGGAAGCTTCGGCCAATTAGGTAGAATGCCAAGTTTGGGCTTCGGTGAAGCGCGGCATGACGCCACCTTCGTGACTCGAGCCTCTGACCGTACGGGATATTCTGTACTTGACCTTCATTCACCATCTCTGCCAATTCAAGCGCAACAAGCGAAACTGCTTCGACACGCAAAACGAGGAACTTTGACTACTTCGTATCCAAGCCTCCAACACTTTGGAACTCTAGTTGGTTCTGGCATCCGACACGGTGGCGGGCATCTTGTGGACGAATTCAGCAGCTCGGTCGAGAGACGCCGGAACGCCAGCAGAGGCTACTGCAGAGCTTCCAAACTCCGACGTGATGACCCAGCCTTCCTCTTTGCCACCGCTAACTCCTCAGTTTTGTTTCTCGACGTCTGCTTTGAGAGGTATCGGCGGTCCTTTACTGGTTACATGGCCTGTTGCTTGCGATGGCATTGGCTAACCCCTCGCCACAGACTTCCTGCGGCTCTCGCGGAGCTCGATCGACGACACCATCACCCAGAACTTGAATGCCCTAGAGACCCCCGCCCGGGCAGGATTTGACCCAGCCTCAACGTCACGCCTTGGTCCACGGCCCCTGTCGCATCAGATCGACGCGGCGGCGTGCAGTACGTTCAAGCACAAGGTTCTTTTCCCGACGTGGCAGGTCAGATCCGACGTCTTGAGCTACTGCTCGTTGGTCGCCACGAGCCCGGACCCCGATGACCCGGAGAGAGCGCTGAGGGAGGCGGAGCATGAGAAGGATCGGGAGCGTGTTGTCGATGAGAGACTCGACCCGTACTCGGCACGCTTCTTCCCCCGAGAGGCCCGAACCGAGTACCTGGCTAGCATCCTCCGGCAGGAGATGGGGGTAGAAAACATCGTCCGGTTAAGGACATGGGACATAGTGCGGCGAAGATGCGGCGACCCGACCTCGGTGGCTTGGGAACAGGCCTTGGCGGACTGGCGGAGGACGAGGGAGGTATCCCAAGGAAGCCGATGAGCCGGCGTGTCATGCCCGTCTCGTAATGGTGTATGCACAAAATACCTCTAGAGCTCTTGTCCGTCTGTGTGGTTAGAAAGCACCGCCGCACCAGGAGCTCAGTTTCTAATCCTGAAACTCTACTCCCCTTGACACACGCACACAACAATACATACATAGAATACATATATATAGTATCTCGATCGAGGCGGTCTCACAATCTAATGTTGCATCCCATGTTAGTCGTTCATTGTCTTGTCCTGGTGTCAAGGCCCGGGGACAACCGGCGCTCAGACGGGGCGGCCGGGGTTTCTCCCGAGAGGGGCCGAGGCCGGGCCCCATGGTGAGGTAGTGCACCGTGGTGGTGGGGCTGTTTTCCTGTCCCGCCAAGCCAATCCCAATGCCGCCGTCGGAACTTGCAAACCTGCAACACCAGCATTAAACCGGCGAGCATACCGCGTGAAGCTGCGAGCGTCGCGTGATCCGTCCGCGAACTAGGCTGGCTGTCGTACTATCCAGGGCCGAACCCCGCAAGGCTTTCCCGACCTCCCTAGGCACCGCGCCCACAGCTGCTTTTGCATTTCAGGGTTTCATCCTGGGCTCAACCCACAACCACAACAAAACCGGACCTGTGTCCTCCACCACCCACCTGCCGCGGCCCCAACCTAGACTTGCAGAAGCATCCCCTCCCCCGCGCAGCGACCACTGCCGCCTCGATCCCGTCGGACATTCTTAGTGGCTTCAGCACTTCGTCGAGTCCGTGTCGAACCCCCCGCTCCGTCGTTGCACACCGCGCGCAGCCCCGCAATTCGGACACGATGGCGCCGCAAACACTCAGCACGAGAGAGGCCAACCTCTTCCGTACCGTCATCCGCTATTATGAGGACAAGCAGTATAAGCGCGGCCTTAAGGCGGCTGAGCAGATCCTCAAGAGGAATCCCAAGCATGGGGACACAATGTCGATGAAGGCCCTGATCCTCAACGCCCAGGGCAAGACCGACGAGGCATTTGCACTGGCCAAGGACGCCTTGACCATCGATATGAAGTCGTACATTTGCTGGCACGTCTATGGCATCCTCTACCGCACCAACAAGAACTTTGACGAGGCCATCAAGGCCTACAAGTTCGCCTTGAAGCTCGAGCCTGATTCCCACCAGATCCAGCGCGACCTGGCTGTGCTGCAGGTCCAGATGCGCGACTACCAGGGCTATATCCAGAGCCGGTTCGTGATGCTCAAAGCGAGACCGCAGCTGCGCCAGAATTGGACCGCCCTTGCCATTGCCTACCACCTGGACGGCAATCTCCAACAGGCCGAGAACATCCTCAACACCTACGAGAAGTCCGTCACGACCACTCCCCTGAGGACCGACTTTGAAAACTCGGAGGCGCTTCTATACAAGAACACGATCATTGCCGAGACGGGGGATATTGAGCGGGCCCTGGAACATCTGGAGTCCAGTTGCAAGAACTGCCTCGACCGGCTGGCCGTCATGGAGCTTCGGGCGCGCTACCTAGCGCAGCTTGGCAGGAAGGAAGATGCTGCAAAGGCGTACCGGGCATTGCTGGAGAGGAATTCCGATCACCCAGACTACTACAAGTGCTTGGTGGACGCGCTGGGGATCCCGACGGATGACGAGGCCGCCCTGAAGGCCGTCTATGACGAGTATGCCGCCAAAAACCCTCGCTGCGACGCCGCAAAGCGTCTCCCCCTAGACTTTCTGTCTGGTGAGTGCACCCCTTACTCCGTTGCCACATGGCCACTCCTGACTACTGACTTGACTTCTCAGGCGACCTCTTCCGCACAGCCGCCAAGGCGTACCTGACTCTGATGTTTGACAAGGGGGTCCCCTCGACCTTTGCTAACCTCAAGCATCTGTACTCGGATGCGTTCAAGAAGGAAAGCTTGCCTGTCTTGGCCGAGGAGTACTTGAAAGAGCACAGCGGGAGCTCGGGCGCCGAGGGCCAAGCGAATGGCGATAGCTCAAAGGGTGAAGGGGCGGCCCTGTACTTCCTGGCGCAACACTACAATTACTACCTGTCCCGCGACCTCTCCAGGGCCACCGAGTTCGTCGAAAAGGCGATCGAGCTAGATTCCAAGAATGTCGATTTCCACATGACGAAGGCTAGGATATTCAAGCACCAGGGCGAGGTCGCAAAGGCTGCCGAGGCAATGGACCATGCTCGCCTCCTCGACACGAGAGATCGCTACATCAACTCCAAGGCTGCCAAATACCAGCTGCGGAACGACGAGAACGAGAAGGCGCTGACGACAATGGGCTTGTTCACACGGGCAGAGACAGTCGGAGGTCCTCTCGCCGATCTGACCGACATGCAGTGCATGTGGTTCCTGACAGAAGATGGCGAGGCGTGGCAGCGGCGGGGTGACCTCGGCCTGGCCCTGAAGCGCTACCACACCGTGTTCAACATTTTCGACATCTGGCAGGAGGATCAGTTCGACTTCCACAGCTTCTCCCTGCGGAAGGGCCAGATTCGGGCGTACATCGACCTGGTCCGCTGGGAGGACCAACTGCGGGAGCATCCCTTCTACTTCCGGGCCGCCCTGGACGCCGTCAACCTCTACCTGTCGATGCACGACAAGCCTCAGAACGGCGCCAACGGCGTCGAGGGTAGCCATGCCAACGGCGACGATGCCGCCGAGAGGAAGAAGGCGGCCAAGAAGGCCAGGAAGGAGGCCCAGAAAGCGGAGCGGGAGGCTGCCGAGAAGGCTGCCAAGCAGGATCCGAACAAGGGAGGCGCCCAGAAGAGCAAGGACGCCGAGGACGCAAAGAAGAAGGACGATGATCCGAACGGCGCGAAGCTGGCAGCGACTACCGATCCCCTCGGCGACGCCATGAAGTTCCTGTGGCATTTGCTCCAGTTCAGCCCCAAGAATATCGAGGGCCAAATCGCAGGCTTCGAGGTCTTCATTCGCAGGAGTAAGTTGTTTCCTTGAACTAGGCTGGTAACCCTTTTCTCAACAAAACTCCGCATGCTAATACCTCGCTTCCAGACAAGTACCTCTTGGCCCTTCGCTGCTTGAAGGCGGCGCTCGCCATCAACAAGGGTCACCCCAAGGTCTTGGAACAGGCGACTAGACTGCGGAAGGCTCTGGGCGGCGATCTGGGTTCGCTGGCGCCCAAGGTGAAGGAGGTCATCGAGTCGGAACTCGCTTCTGTTCCCGGGGCTTAGGCATTCGGGGGCGCTTTGAGATTCTTCCAGCACACCTTTCAGAGGGGAGGGGAGGTGGTTGCAAAATCGGCGGCCATGGTTAGTAGCAGCAGCTGCAACCGCTGGGGTCGGGGATCTACACCGGCGAATTTTGGGCGGTTTCTCGGTGTTAACCGTAGGGTCAAGGGAACGGTGTATTCGCATTAGCCTGGTAGCTAGAAAAAAGGAGGTATTGTAGAAACAGTACAGAGTTGTGTAGATGGGTTGCATGAACGGGAGCAAGAGGGCGAGTAAGAGGGAGTAAGAGGGGTACATGGCAGTACCCCGATCAAAATTTGAATTCAGCATCTGGGATTTTGAATTGGAAACAGACGACTGAAAGCCAGCAACAGGTTTAAAAGCCATTCCCACGCCGTTGTATAATGTTGAACTCTACCATGGTACGGCCGCCCCCCTCCTGTATGGACAACAGTGGGGGGCCTTCTTCCCTTCTAGTGACACAAATCAAACAAGCTACTGCCCCCGGACTACTTTATCCACAGCCGTGGCAACGTAGTCCACGTTCCTCGAATTCAGACCGGCCATGCTGATCCGACCGTTCTTGGTCATGTAGATGTGGTAATCGGACCGCAGCTTGAGGACCTGAGGCTCGCTCAGTCCCGTGAAGCTGAACATGCCGATCTGGTCCGTGATGTGGTTCCATTGACCGGGAGTTCCCAGCTCCTCCAGCTTCGCCCGTAGCTTGTTGCGCATGTCAATGATGCGGCCCGACATGGTCCGGAGGTTCTCCTGCCACTCGGCGAACAGCGCGGCGTCGTTCAGGACGATGGACGCGATGCGGGCACCGTAGATGGGCGGGTTGCTGATCTCGGAACGCTGCAGGATGGCGAGCTGCGAGGCCACGCGCGTTGTGATCTCGGCGGCATCGGACGAGGGGGCGGCCACGTAGTGGAAGCAGCCGGCGCGCTGGCCGTAGAGGCCAAAGTTCTTGGCGAACGACTGCGCAATCACCAGCTCGAAGCCCTCCTCGACAAACAGCCGGATGGCGCTCGCGTCGCGGTCCAGGTCGCCCGAGGCGAAGCCCTGGTAGGCCGTGTCGAAGAAGGGGAAGTGCTTCTTCGCCTTCATCAACGCGGCGATCTCGCGCCACTGCTCAGGGGTCGGGTCAACGCCCGTTGGGTTGTGCGCGCAAGCGTGCAGGAGGATGATGCTGCCATCTGGGGCCTCTCCCAGCGACGCCTTCATCCCGTCGAAGTCCAGCCCCTTGGTCTCCTTGCTGAAGTAGGGGTAGGACGCGATCGGAAGGCCGACATTTGTGAAGATTTGGTGGTGGTTCGCCCAGGTCGGGTTGCTGACGTAGACGGTGCGGTTCGCGCCCTGGATCTTGTAGAACTTGGCCAGGAAGAGGGCACCCAGGTGCACGGCGCCGGTGCCGGAGATGGTCTGGACAGATGCGGCGCGCTTCTCGGCGATGGCGGGCGCCGACTTCCCGAGCAGCAGCTCTGCGGCCTTGCTAGTCAGCGCGGCTAGACCGGCAATCGGGAGGTATTCGTGGTTGGCTTCCGGGTCGTTGCGCAGAATCTCGTCGGCCTGTGCTCAGGGGGGGTGTACGTTAGCGTGCTGCTTGGCGGGATGTGCGGGGGAGGGGTTACGATGCGCCAGGAAAGTTGGAGATGGCGGGGCGGGTAAATCGATGGAGGGGCTATAATGGCCGCCCAGAAACAACGATTTCAGGGGGTGGAATGAGTAATGGAAAGTCGCGCACCTTCTTGACCACTGGCAGAACCCAGGGTTTTGCGTTGTCGTCGCGGTACGCACCGATTCCCTAGAATAGGTAGGTCAGTGCAATTCGGAGGGAATATAGCGAAACAGCGGGGAGAGCTTCGACGCACGAGATCAACCTTGTCTGGGCTCGAATCGGCCTTGTATGCCCTCATCAACCCGAAGAGCGCATCCTCGGGGGCCTGAGGTACCACCTCGGCGGGGAAGCTTGTTATTGACGTAGGCGCCATGTGGTTCGCGATGTTCTGAAGACGGGAAATGGGAGACGAATCGGCGGATGATGAGGATGGGGGAGACATGGTGCGACGAGGCGGTTTGGATGCCTTTTTTAATGCCTATTTTTCGGTGACCGACTGGGACTGCTTCCGGTCTCGTTCCTTTTTCCCCCCTGCACGGTGACACTGCAGCCGCTCCAGTGGTATGACCGGTCGTACAAATCGAAATCTGACAGCCGACAGCGGACCGGATGCTGCTCACTTGCGACGATTTCTTTCGTAAAGCAGTCGCCTGCAGTCACTTTCTTTCTTCAGCTAGACCGGGTGCAGGGCGACAAATGGCAGGATCCGAAGCGCAGGGCAAGCGGACGACTTATGCAAGATAAATCGTCTGATCGTGGTGCAAATCAAGGCACTTCGAGACGGGACCAGAACGACGGTCCAATTGGGGTTTGGCGGTATTCCGTGTTACGTATTTGAGAACCAATTGGTTTTCTGGGGAAGCAAGCAAGGAGGGAGGTCAAGCTGGTTTGTACTCCGGCAGAGATGTCAATTGCCGACCGTCAAGGTGCATGTGAAGCCGGAGGGCGACCGAGTCGCGCCGAGGCAAACTTTTTGCTGGGGAACTTGTTAACCTGCTGCCGGGAAGGCTTCGGGTGTCAGACCACCATCGGATCTGGGATAATTACAGCGGCGGGACTTGATGGCGGAGATGACCTGCCTGTGACAACTTGAAAGGGTCAGGAGAAGCACCCGCCTGATGACATTACGTGATGCCAGTGCCACGAGGCGTGTAGAATCTTCGGGCCTTCCGTGTTGAGACAGCACGCCAAGAATTGAATGGCTCTGAGGGCTCAAGATGCTCCGCTTGCCGAGGCCCTCCTTCTCCATCCGGCTCCACCGGGAACTGAAGGTATTTGACGGCTCAAGTTTCTAGAAGGAGGTATGGAACAATTCTTATTAGCAGCATCAAAAGAAACGTGAAAACTGCCAGGTTTATATCTCGACTACATGGCTTGTCTCGCCTTATCTTCAGTTTCATGTCTCGAGAACCTGTGTAGACAGACGAAAGCCACTGGAGCCGAATCGGACGAGCAGTCAGGCTCTACTGAATATTACATCCACACTCGCAAAGCATGCCGTTTTCCAATCAGCCCTTACCCTTACCATACACAGACTATATTGTGAAAGCAACTTGTAAGCAAAGCAAGGCGCGACGGAGACACTTCTCATAGTTATGTGGCGTCAACAAGGGAGTTGAAGGCCGACGACGTTGCTTCAAGGCAACCAATCAGCATTAGGACCCCACGTTTGACAGGGATATTTTCTGCCGGGCGGACAAGATTTCAGCAACTCTGCAATCTTATCGCCCAGCGCAAGAACCTACCAACCTTCACGGGTTTGGTAGCCTCGAACATTTCTCAAGTCCTTACGTTCTTTAACCGACGGGCACCGAAACATCGCCAGATCTTTTAGAGAAGCTTCAAAATACCACAGACAAAATGGCGTCCCAAGAAAGGAGCATGCCGTTCATAAAGAACCTAGCCTCGAGCGGTCCGTTTGCCCCTCCATCGCCGTATAGTTTTAAAAAGAAACCGACGACAATAAACATCTTCTCCTAGCTAACACTCGATATGTTTTTTCTTCTCTTCTCCAGACCGCAAGATCCGCACCTCCGCCCTCTCCTCCCTGCACGCCTTCCTCTCGGCCCGACAAGTCGCGTCGGCGCTGACGCCGCTCGAGGTGCTCAAGCTGTGGAAGGGCCTCTACTACGCGCTGTGGATGTGCGACCGGGCGATCCCGCAACAGAACCTCTGCAACGAGCTGGCCGACCTCGTCTACGTCCTCCCGCGCGACGCCGTCGCCACCTGGCTGCGCGGGTTCTGGGCCACCATGGCGCGCGAGTGGACCGGCATCGATGTGCTGCGCATGGAGAAGTTTTTGCTGCTCGTCCGGCGGGTCGTCGGGGCCGGGTTCAAGTGGATGAGGAAGGGGAGTGGGAATGGCGGTGGGGGAAGTGCGAAGAAAGGGAAGGAGGGTTCGGGCTGGGATGCGAGCAAGGTGGACGAACTGGTGGGGCTGCTGGGCGAGTGGCCGTTTGCGCTCGAAGACGAGGCACGGATAGAGCAGACTACAGGGGAGGAAGAAGGCCAAATAACCCAGAAGATCCCCGCGGGGTTGCGGTTGCACGTCTTGGATATTTGGGTTGACGAGGCGGAGAAGGCGGGGTTGCTGGAGGACGACGACGAGGAGGCAAAAGAGGTTCTCCAGCGAATCTCGGACCAGATAGACGCTCTCGAGGAAGAGACGACGAGCCCGGCCGTGCGGGTCAGGTCAAAAGAATCGCTCGCCGACGACCGCCTTCCGGGGAACAGGAAGCCTGCGGGCGAGGCGGAGGAGGAGGAAGAGGATCAAGACAAGGAGGGCGCCCAGGGGGGTACTGGCGATTGGGGCGGTTTTGATGATTAGACAAACAAGAGACTAGGCAAAATGCTAGTAATTCCGTGCAAGGCAACTTTGCTTTCCCCAACCAGGGTTGGCCTCACCACCTCAAACTGGCCAAGTCACCTCGTGCTTCCACTCCAAGAACACCCCGCCTACTATCTTATAAATGTAGATGCTCTATATGCGTCAAATATGTCTCGGGTATCCGATTTAAAAAAATTCGAAAAAGATCCGCCGGTTTTCTTTAACACCATCGCTCGCGTCCGACGTATATACCGCAGCAACTCGTTCGCCGTGTGACATGAGCTCGCAAACCCGCCGCCGAAAAGGATATAGCACGGAAACCATTCCACCGGCGGTCAGGGATAAAAATACAGGGTAACACTAGGCAAGGCGGACTGAGCATTCGGTGCCTGTATCAGCAAGCACCACATGGCGGCGTCATGTTGGCCGCACGGCCGCTCCAAAAAGTCAACTAAGCCAGGAGCCGCTCACTGGTGGACACCGTGTCCCAGTCGAGGGGGCCTGGTGCTTCGAATATGCCCCTCTTGGATAGAGTCAGGCCTAGGCCCTGGTGGACCTCGGCCTGGAATGGCTCGAAGGGGATGGATTCGCCGTCAATGCTGATGTAGCCTGTTTTTTGGTTGCGTGGGATGATGCGGTATGCCGATACCTTACGATATGATACAAGTGGGCTGTCAAAAAAATGGCCGGATTCGACGGTTAGTTGTAGGCTAACGGACTTGAAAAGCGATATGTCGCCGTCCGTGATGACTAGGTCCATAAGGCCATCGTTTGCGAGAGCCGCTGGGAAGAAGTTGGCGTCCGGTGCCATGTAGGCCATCTAAATATCCGGTTAGATAATGTCAGGGCCGGGACATGGAGAATTGTCTTGTAGACCGACTTACATTGCCACAATAGAAGCTGCCAAGCTTGTCAAAGGGGATGAGTTCCCAGCCGTCGGGCAGCTTGTCCATGGCAGTACCGTATTTCAGAGGTGGAAGGCCCAGGTCATCATCGCTGTCGACGGCGTCGAAAGCAAGACACGAGGCCTCGGATTGTTTGTTGACGTGGATCGGGGGCTGCTCGGGGCTCCCGGCAGTTCCAGCCCCTGCCTGTGCGACCCGCTGCCGATAGTGTTTCTTGACATCTTCCTTGTGATCGATCTCGACCTTGACGGCAATATCGCACGGATATGTTTTTCCTTGCAGGGCCAGCATGAGGAAGCCGCAGGTGAAGCGGGTAGCGCCCATCCACCGCAGGTATTCGGTGCCTAGATCCACCTCTGCAATCATACCTATCGCCTGGCTGAGGAAGCTGAGGGTGCGCTGGCCGCCTTGAGTAACACTGACCAAGTCCAGCGGCGTCGGAACGCCCTTGACGATCGCCAGCGCCGCCAGGGTCGGCCGGTGGGTGCCGTACAGGTTGCAGCTCATCGCATTGCCAGATCCGCACGGGATATGACACACAGCAATCTTGGACAAGGCGCGGCGGGCATCCGGACGCTTGGCGAGGCCATTGAACACTTCATGTGGCAGGCCGTCTCCCGAACATGGAATAGCAATATCGTAGTCGTCAATGTTCATGTCCCTCGTTAGGGTCACCGCCTCGCCGGAGTAGGTGGTGCGCACGATGGTCATGGGCATGCGTGCCGCCTCCAAGATGGGCTTCACGTCCTTCTCCCAAATCTTGTCGGCGCCACCAGGGCCGGCATGCGGATTCACGAGCACAAATGCGCGCTTGCGGCGAGCCGAGCCGCTATAGGCGTGGTCTAGGAGCCGCTCAACCCACGGAGCGACTTGGTCGCCCGCGCCGGCGGGTGTTTGCTCAACAGCGAGGTCCGGGATGGCAAATTTGGCATGGCGGACTTCAAGGTAATGCGGTTGTGTTTGGTCTGCGTAGTCGATCAGGAGCCACCTGCGATCGCCGGTGATCTCGGCCCAGAGAATATTGTAGTAAGGGATGCTGCCCGGCGTGCCATTGGCCCCTGGGGACGGTGTGTTAAGTGACAGCCAACGAGAGTGCATGGAAGTGTCTCTTGCGACGCTCTCACCTGCGCCTCCAACACATAGACATGAACGGTTGGATTTGGTGGCAAGCTGCCCTGCAGTGGAAGTAACACACACAAAGAGCGTCAGTCCAGGCGGCCAGACGGGGACCCGTTTCTGCCATTAGAGACGTACCGGACATGAGCAGAGCATCCCGCCCGAGGGTGAGCGTTACCCCCGGCGAGAGGACGAGCACCCGGCCGTCCCCGGCGCGCACGGCTTCATCTAGGCCCCCGGGAGTCGGCAGCGGATTCGGCTTGGCCGGGCCCACAGACGCGTCTGGGTCCATTTGTCGTCGTCGCGGTGTCAACTGCAGCACTCAGCGCCGGAGGATGTTATTCGTACGTGTGGCGGGTGCATGTGATAGCGAGGCGGAATGAGGGGACAATCAATGTTCAAGGTCCACCGTTCAAGTTGCCGGACCTGACCTTGAGAAGCAAGCGATGCTGTAAGTAATAGTTAATGGAAACTGCCGTCTCGGCGTCTCATCGAGAACTCCGACTCGGTCCTGGCTTGAAACGGATGGATCGGGATGCAACGGATACCTTGTTAGGTAAGTAAGGTCGGGGTAGATGCAGGATGCAGCGGGCCAAAGTCTGCCACGGAGCACCATGTCCTGTTAAGGAGCATGCCCCTGGGGGAGGTTTAGGAAGTTTTCGTCCTCGGTTGCACTGTGCGAAGACGCCAGGGGTCGAGTCCGAGCTTGTGAAAGACCTGCCATTTTGGTTAGCCCGCCCCGGTCCGCTCACCGTCCCACACCGAGGGCGTACCGTAAGTTACCTGCCGGATTGGAGCGGAAATAACGACTCGTATTCGGTAGGTAATATGCACTAAACAGGAGAGCCCCCCTGGTTCTGTAAGGAAATCTCTCTGGGCATTGTGTCGGCGCATCTTTACAGACTCCAATACAGAATACACGACTGCTGAGTTTCTTGGTTCCATTCATTGTCGGAGAATAAGGTACGTAGGCCATGATTGGGTCGTAGTGTCACAACTGGGCCCTCCACCTTTGCCCTTTACTGTCTTTCTCTCTCTCTCATGTCGTCACACATGATAACTTCTTTCTTGCTACACTCGGGTATCATCTGGTAACTCCAACTATGGTCGCCCTAACATTCCGGAAAGTACAGACGCAGGCGTTATATGATCAAGTCCCATAACACAAGTACCGTGCACAGGCCTGCGGCGGCAAAGAAGGTGAAGCGGGCCGGGCTAGCTCTTCCCGCGCTCTTCTTGAGCTCTTTGTTCCCTTTGCCGATGCCCTCGGTTGTCTCAAACGAATCGGCAACTAACTGGTCAATGTGTGCCGATTGAGTCGAGAGGTTGTTGACGAGCATGTTTTGCAGCTCGGCAATCTCGATGAGCGAGGTCTCGGCCG
The DNA here is from genome assembly GCA_033296705.1 of Chaetomidium leptoderma. NCBI lineage: Eukaryota > Fungi > Ascomycota > Sordariomycetes > Sordariales > Chaetomiaceae > Chaetomidium > Chaetomidium leptoderma. The sequence continues at coordinate 42,301 of MU856989.1, read as the reverse complement.
TCCTGTATTATGGTTAGAGAGGGGGGTGGGATTTGGTGACCCGGCAAACCTACCTGACTTTGTCTAAGGTGCTCTCGATGTGCTTGAGCATGTCCTGGTTGCCCTTCTCGAACAGCTGCTTCTGGTCGGCCGTAAGATTTTCCACCGCCGGCTTCTTCCTCTCCTCTTCTTCTTGCAGTGACAAGCCCGTGCCGCGGATCGCATTTTCGTGGGCGGGCAGTAGCATGGCTGGGCCCCTCGCCTTCGCCAGAACACTCCTGTTTTTCTCCATCTCCCTTGTCAAGCGCATCTCCATCATGTGCTGCTGCGTCCCCGTTGCTTCCTGCAGCCGCGTCCTCAGGAACCAAATCACGCTCTCTCGGTGAGCCCCGACCTGGCGAGCGGCGGCCTCGAGGGTGGCCCGCTCGCTACGGGCACCGTCTCCAGCTGCCCAGGATCCCAGAACACCCAGCCCGCGAGACAAGCGCCTCTGGAGCAATGCCGCTTCGGTATTTTGCCGCAGCTGCTCGGCGTCTTCGAGGGCGCGGATGCGGGCGTTGAGGTCGCGGAGCGTCATCTTTGCGTTAGCGTCGATCTCCTCCCGGTCCCGGTCCGTGAGGGGGGCATGTTGCGAGGGTGCTGAGCGGGATGCGGCCGCTCGTGTCTTCCGTGGAGCGGCAGTCGAGAGGTATGCTTGGCGCAGCTTGCGCAGTTCGGTGTGAAGGTGCGCAATGAGCGAGTTCTGGGGATCAAAGGGTCAGCTCGACGTCGGTCCCGGGTACGAGGAAGTTTCTCGAGAGAGGCGCACTATCCGATATGCTTCCTTGAGAAACTCGTCGGCGGTATCGAGGCTAAAGGCCTTTGTCGAGGGCGCCTCATGGCCCTTGAGAAGGGCGTCAAACGCCACTGTCAGGTTGGTCATGTCGGCATCATCCCCGGGGTATCAACTCCGACCAGGGAGCTTCACTGGAAAGCAAGATGTGAACGTGTCTCGATTGTCGATGACGGAACGGTAAAGATACTGTGTGGCTGGGTGGTTTCTGGCTTGTGGCTGACGGAGTCCTGTGGCGGCGTGTTAATGCTCCAGAGTCCAGAAAGCTTCTTTTTGCCTTGAAATGAGACAACCGGGACCCACTCGGAGAATTGATGATTTGCTGTGGCTCCTTGTCCGCTCAACACTGGTCTCTTCAACTCCCCTTCAACTCCCCTCCAACCGCATTTCAACATTCCCATCACCTCGACGACTATAGTTCTCGTGATGGTTTCCCGCTATCCTGCTTGAAGGGGAGTGCGCTGTTCACTAGACCCGCAGCTCAACGCCCCCGGCTCTTTTCTACGAATCCGGTCCTCTCGTTTCATGACTCGCGTCAACCGGACCCGGTCTAATGACGCCAAATTCGGGACATTTTCCGTCTTCCGAGTTCCCCGGGGCCGATACCGCATGCAATGCCGCCTCTTGCCGGCGTTGTCAGTGCCGCTCGTTCATGTTGACCCAGGTTTCCATTTTGTCCCGCTTATTCCCCACGTTTCTCGCGGGAATAAGAGAACTTCCAGGTTGCTAAACTCTTGCTACCCTGTACGTACTAGGGAGCACTTGACATGGCGTAGCTGCATAGCTACTCCGGTCTGGGTCATCCCCCTCAAGCATGCAAGTACAGGCGCTTCCTGTTGGATGCGTATGCGGAATGCCCCAAGGGTGTTTAATCGTCTAAACCACCGAGTCTTGAGAAGACCCCCCCTCAGTGCGACGACAGCATGGAACCTCAAGAAAATCCACCGAGGGAGAAACAAGAGGCTAGCTCATGCGAGCCAGCGGAACACCTCCCTCGGCCCTCTGTTGTCGATGATGGCGCTTCGAGCGTTGCGTCCGCCGGAAACGGGCCGTCCGATATCAGGGCTGACCCCGAGCCCAACCCTCTTCACCAAGTCTCGAGCGGCCCGGCCTACAGTGTCTTCTCGAAGCCAACCAAGCGATGGATCATCGCCATGGCCGCTTGTGCGAGTTTCGTCTCGCCCATGACTGCCAACATCTACTTCCCCGCCCTCAACCCCATCGCGTCAGATCTCGGCGTGTCAGTCAGCCTCATCAACCTGACCCTGACGACGTACATGGTTTTCCAGGCCATCGCCCCCACAATCGTCGGTGACTTTGGCGACATGGCCGGGAGGCGGCCGGCCTTCATCATCAGTTTTGCGATTTATATGTGTGCCAACATCGGCCTTGCTCTCCAGAACCACTATGCGGCCCTGCTGGTACTGCGGATGCTGCAGAGCGCTGGGAGCAGCGGGACCCTGTCGTTATGCTTCGCCGTGGTTGCCGATGTCGCCGTGAGCGCAGAAAGGGGCAAGTACATGGGCTTTGTTGGTGCCGGCATCAACATCGGGCCCGCCCTCAGCCCAGTGCTCGGCGGCATCCTGGCCGAGTATCTGGGCTGGAGAGCCATCTTCTGGTTTTGTCTCATCTACGCTGCCGCCTGGCTCATACCATACGCGTTGGCGGTACCCGAGACCTGCAGGAAGGTGGTAGGGAATGGGTCTGTTCCAGCACAGGGATGGAACACGACCGCCGTTGACTTCTTGCGTCGCCGTCGCAAGCCACAGCAGCAGCCCGACGCTCCCGGCGGTGGCCCCAGGGCCGAGTTACGCTTTCCCAACCCGCTCAACGCCCTGAGGGTGGTATTTGAAAAGGACCTCGCCCTTCTCCTCCTCTACAACACGCTAATCTACCTGGTGTTCATCCTTATCGCGGCCACCCTGTCCACCGAGTTTGCGGATATCTACGACCTCACCGACCTGCAGATCGGGCTCTGCTATCTACCCTACGGCCTTGGCTGCTGCCTGGCCGCCATCCTACAGGGCTACATCCTCGACAGCAACTACCGCAGGATAGCCCGCAAAATCGGCTTCACCATTGACTACAAACGGGGCGATGACCTGCGCGATTTCCCCATCGAAAAGGCCCGGCTTATGCCCGTCTACCCGATGCTCTCCGCGGGCATCGCGGCAGTCATTTGCTACGGCTGGGTCCTGCAGGCCGAGACGAACCTTGCCGGCCCACTGGTTCTCCTCTTCGTCGTCGGTCTCTGCATCACGGGCTCCTTCGCCATCCTCAACACCTTGCTTGTCGATCTGTACCCCGAAGCGCCGGCGACGGCCATAGCTGCAAATAACTTGGTGCGGTGTCTCTTCGGCGCCGCGGGCACGGCTTTTATCGAGTCCATGCTCAGGGCGATGGGCCGGGGCTGGACCTACACCTTTTGGGCGCTTGTGTTGCTCGTCTTCTCACCGGTGTTGTGGGTGTTGACCGTGAGGGGCCCCCGCTGGCGGGAGGAGAGGCGACTCCGGCAGCTCAGGGCGAGGGAGAAGAAGGCTGCGGCTGATGCCGCGGAAGCTAGTTGATGGTGTTGTCAAGACGGACATGGCGAGTACATATCTATTCCGGAAAATAAAGAATAAGAACTACACATTGGCTTTGATCATCCTCATGCTCACAACGACGGCGGTCCCTTGATGTGCGTGGGTTGTTTGTGACTGTGAGTACCTGAAGGGTGAAAGCTATCGCACGAGAGAAAAAAGGTGATGGAGCCGGGATTCGCACCCGGGTTTCCGCCTTGGAAGGGCGACGAGTTAACTACTACTCTACTCCAACTTGCCATTACACCACGGGGAGTATGCTCAGAGTGGCCCGGGAATTTGGGTGACGAGGCAGCCTCGGAGCCTTGTTTAGTGGTCCTGATGTTGGGATGAGATGTAGGAGAGGCGCTAGGGTTGCTAGGCCACTCCTACGAACGAGCCGCGTTTGGCCAGGAACACTCAAGGTTCACAAAATCCGCATCGCCATTTCTCATATCGACGCCGAGCCATATCTTCAAGGGAGCCAAGTAATGTGGCAAGTGGATACCGACCCTGTATTAGCAACGTACATAAATAGATCAGACACCGATGTTGTGGGAACCGACTTGAAACCAACCAACCAACTAGATTCGAACCTAAACAAGACAAAGTAGTGTGCTATATGGGGGTCTCGATCCGGCAAACGGCAGGCAGAGGCAGCAGTCCCAAACTCCAGCAGGCGACCACGCCGCCCGACCAAAGCGCCGCTGTGATGCAGGGGATATCAGAGATAAACGACAAACCAATACAATGCTCCCTCATCCGCTAAATGTGCAACCATACCAAACGAGGACGGGGGCATGTTCCCAACCCCCACCACTCCACGCTCTCGAACAACACAATTGTCCAACATTATCCTAAACATCACTCATGAGCCCGTAATCTTTATCGTCATCATCCTTCATCCACTTCCGGTGAGCCTCTTCCACCACGAGCTCCTCGGCGTGGTGTCCGTAAACATGGTATTCGAGTTCCGCTGACTGTCCCGCCGACCATCGCTCCCATCAGACCCAGTGCGGCGTTCATTGCCCCTGTCCTGGTCCCTGTTCCTGCCGGTATCCCGTTCTCTCTCGCGGTACTTGGAATCCCGCTCCCTCTCGCGTTCCCTCTCTTCCCGGCGCCTTCTCCGGCGCCTGTCCTCATCATATTCTTCTGGCGTCATGCCTGCTGCCTCGGCATACTTGGCCTGGCGCCTGGCCCTGCGGGCTTCACGCCGCGCTTCTTCATCATCGACGACCTCGACTTCGGGTGGCGGGGGCGGTTCAGCCACACCCCCGCCGTTTTCCGGAGGTGGCGGGGCGTCCGAGTGCTCCTTGACCCAGGATGATGTTCCCGAATGTGGCCATGAACCGCCCGTATTTTCTCGGGATGCTTTCGGATAGACAAAATCATCCACGACCTCAGGCCTGCGCTGAGAACGTCTTTCCTGTCGCTCGACTTCCTCCTTGGCCGGACGCCGGGCGTCCCGGCGTCGGCGACGTTCCTCGTCGTCTTCGCGGCCGGAATCTTCGGGGTGGTAGCTGCGGCGGCGTTCGTGGTGCCTGGTTGCGCGGCGGGCATCTGCTTCGACCTCAGCGGCGTCCACCTCGGCGCGCCGTCGTCTGCGCTCGGCGCGTTCGGCTTCCTTTTGGTCGGCAGCGCGGCGATCTTCCTCCTCCCGTGCGCGCTGCGCCCTTCTCTCGGTCCGACGAGCCTCCTTTTCTTCTTGCCGACGAGCCTCGTCCTCCTCCTCCTGCTTCTTGCGCCGTTCGCGACGAGTCTCGTCTTTAGCGCGGCGCGCCTCCTCGGCGGCGTGGTCCATCGCCGCCCGCTCAACGGCTTCCTTTTCAGCCCGACGGGCCCGACGGGCGGCGCGGCGCGCTTCTCGCTCAGCGTCCGTCTCGTCGCCGCCGCGCCTTCCCGCTTCATCGTCTGTTGTCGGATATGTGCCGCGGCGGCGTGGCTCTGAGCGTGGCTCTAAGCGTGGCTCCATGCGCGGCTCCATGCGCGGGTCTAGGCGCGGATCTGCCTTGTCACCCTTGAAGACGCCCCCAAACAGAGATGAGAAGGCCGAAGTCTTTTTGGACGTCGAGTTGGAGCGCTTCAGGGGAGGAGGCCGCGAGGGTGTTGCGTCGGCAACATCGACCATGACAATGTCGTCGTCTCGCGAATATTGCTGAACGGAGATGGTATTAGCCTCTTGCTGCTCAGATTGATTCCGGCGCGATGGGTCAGCTTGACTTACCCTGGGCCTTCGGCGCTCCGCCTTCTCGGGACTGGAATCGGCAGCGCCAACCACTACCATGTCGTCGTCCTCATAAGCTGTGGCAGGGTTAGAAATGGGGTTGAAACCCGGGGCGATGTGGTCATTACCTTTCCTACTACGCCTGCTCGCAGACCTCGAGAGACCGACGCCGGCACCGACGAGGCCAGCACCAACGCCGAGGACCTTGGCCGCCTTGGTTGACATTTCCTCCGGAGGCGGGCTCACCAGGCCGCCGCTCATTTCAACCGAGTGCCGACGCGAACTCGACTTGCTGGCGCCCTGGCGCTTCTCGCGGGTCGAGACGGAGCGGGAGAGGGGTGGCGTGCTTGCAAAAACGCTGGCGAACCGCCCCGGAGTGTCCCTGGCTGTCGGCTTATCTGTCGGGTCGGAGCCAGAACCTCTTGATGATGGCTTGTCGGCCCTCTCCTCCCTGTCTGCCAGGGAGGACTTCTTCCTAGAGCTGGACTCTCTCTCGGGCCTGGACCTGGGCAAAGACTTCTTCGGTTCCTTGGTCGGGGTGGCCGTCCACGTACCCCACGACGACGCGCCGTCGCGATTAACCCTCGGTCTTTCCCGCTTCGATGAGCGGACGTCGTCTGGGAGCATGATCGGCGGCGGATCGGGAACGGCCGGCGGTGGCGAGGGGGCTGGAGGGGGCGGCGGAGGGGCATCGATGACCTCGGGCATCGCCGAGGCCTTCTTGGACTTCTTCTTGCTTTTCTTCGGGGGCGACATATCGACCACCTCGATTATCTCATCATCATAGCCGTAGTCGCTGTTGTGATGCTCGCCCTCGCTGAGCGGGAAGCTGCCGGGCAAGCCGGAGTTGGGCGGGGGAGGGATAAAAGGCGGCGGCGGTGGCGGGGGAGGGTCGGGTGCAAAGGCATCGACGTCGATGGTATGCTCCTTGTTCCTGCTCTTGTTCTTCTTGGAACTCTTCTTCCTGTCCTCCTTCGCTGGCGCCACGGGCACCGCGACGGGAGCTGGCGGCGGCGGGGGAGGCAGTGGGTCGATTAGCGCGTCGTCGTAGTCGTTGTCATTGTGGCCGTTGCCGTAACCGTTGCCGTGACCGTCGTCGTGGTGTTCTTCTTCGTCGTTGTCAAACACCTGGAAGGCGCGTAGGCGGTCTGCGATCTTGCCGCCGACAGCCTTTTTGGACTTCATGGGCTTGACCAATGCGGGTTCGGTGTCGTGCCACACCTCGGAGGCAGCTGCGGCTGTGGCAGCTTCCAGAAATGGCGATGACTCAGCAGGTGCAATTTCCGGCGCTGCTACCTGGGGAGGAGGGGTGGTGTCCTCTGTGTCGGGAAGCCACGAGCTTAGCCGCGACTTGGTCTTCTTCGAGCCCGGCTTCTTGGCGGCCCCCCAAAAGCTGAAGGCACTGTCAGCCGATGGAGGTGCCTCCATCGGTTCCGGCTGCTTCTCCTCTACCGCCACCACCTCCTCCTCCTCCGGGGGATTTTCGGCCAGCAATTCTTCGACTTGCTCGGCCGTGAGGTTGACGTCTCCGAATTCGTCGTCCTCATCGACTTTGGTAGCTTTCTCTTTCCCCTTCTTCTCCTTCTCCTTTCCCTTCTCCTTTCCCTTCTCCTTTCCCTTCTCTTTGTCTTTCTCCTTCTCCTTCTCCTTTTCGTTCTCCTTGCCCTTGGACTTGGACTTCTTGGATTTCTTGGAAGACGATGCTGCCTCGGCCTCTGCTGCTGCCGATGCTACTGCTGCATCTTCCGCCTCCTGACGCTCCCGTTCGGCCGCCTCTTCAGCCTCCCGGACGGCGTTTTCTTCGGCCTCCTTAGCAGCGTTCTCTTCGGCTTCCCTGGCAGCGTTCTCTTCGGCCTCCCTGGCAGCGTTCTCTTCGGCCTCCTTGCCGGCTAGCTCCTCGCCCTCCTTCCTCTGTCTTTCCCGTTCCGCTTCCTCAGCCTCGCGTGAAGCCCGATCTTCAGTTCGCCTCTTGGCGCTGGCCGTCAGTTGGTCGAGCTTTTCTTGGTCGTTCCTGGTCCACTTCTTCTTTTTGGCCTTCTTGACCTTCAGCGTTCCTATTTCATCCTGCTCCTTAGCCGCTTCAGCATCCTCTGCATCCCTGGCCGCTTGCTCTTCGGCCTCTTTCTGCTGCCGTTCCTCTTCGGCCTCTTTCTGTTGCCGTTCCTCTTCTTCCTGTTCGGCTAGCTTTTTGCTCGCTGCGTATGTTTCAGCTTCCGTTTCAACAAGATCAATTGGAGGCGTGTTAGCCGCTGCCGCGTTCTGTGACTTACCCTTCTTTGAGTTGGTACCCCATCCGCTCATCCAACCACCACCTTCCTCTTTGAACTCCTCGATTGAGTCTGGCTGCCGGGACTCAAGCTCCGTTTCTCCAAAGACCTCGATAGGAGCGTTTGTGTTGCTGTCTTTGCCCTTCTTCTTCTTCTTTGACGATGTCGTCCCGCCCCAGGCGTCATCCGCGGCGGGCTCCTCAATTGTGTCTGGCTTGAGCGACTCTCCTTCGTCCTCGCCCTTCGTCTTCTCGATTCCGGTGCTCCAGGAATTGAAGAAGCCGTTATCGTCCAAATCTGCCGGCTTGTCGAGGTCAATGAGATCCTTGAAATTGTCCTCGACGGCTTGCGGGGCCTCATCGCCAAGCCCCTTCTTCTTCTTCTTGTCCTTCTTAGAGATACTGAGCGAACCCCACATATCATCCTCTTGTTTTGGCTCAGGCGGGTCTGCCTCCGTATCCTTGCCTTTGCTCTTCTTCTTCTTCTTGTCCTTCTCGGGTTCTGGCTCCGGCTCCGACTTCTTACCCTTCTTCTTCTTTTTGTCCTTTTCGGGTTCTGGCTCCGGCTCCGGTTCTGGTTCCGGTTCCGGTTCCGGCTCTGGCTCTGGTTCTAGCACGGGCTCCGGCTCCGGTACGGGTTCAGGCTCCTGCTCATCCTTCTTGCCCTTCTTCTTTTTCTTGTCCTGCTTAGATGCACTTGCACCCCAGGCATCCTCATCCTTCTTCTCCGGCTCGGGTTCGGGTTCGGGTTCGGGCTCGGGTTCAGGCTCAGGCTCGGGCTCGGGTTCAGGCTCGGGGTCCTTGTTCTTGCTCTTCTTCTTCTTCTCCTTCTCCTTCTCCTTCGATGTTGATGTGCCGAAATCCCAGAGATCGTTCTTCTTCTCGGGCTCCGCGGCGGCGTTCTTACTCTTCTTGTCCTTCTTGCTCTTGGACGTACCGAAGCCCCAAGTATCCTCTTTCTCTTCTAGCTTGGGGGGCTCGGGCTCGGGCTCAGGTTCAGGGGTAGGTTCAGGTTCCGGTTCGGGCTCTTTGGGGGGTTCTGGCTCGAGATCCGCATTTTTGCCCTTTTTCTTCTTCTTGGTGGTTGTTGCTCCCCAAGCGAGGTCAACCACAGCCGGCTTTTCTTCGGCTTTAGGTTCTTCCGCTGACTCTTCTTTCTTGCCCTTCTTCTTGCCTTTGCTAGCGATAACGCTACCCCAGAAACCGACATCCTCCTCCTTCTCCAGTGTAGGCTCGGGATCGAGCTCTGGCGTAGGGTCCGGCTCCGGGTCCTTGGGAGGGTCATCAGCAACAACGGTCTTACCTTTCTTCTTTTTGCTCTCCTTCTTTGTCGTGGCAGCCGGGGCACCACCCCAGCCCCACAGACTCTCTGCGCCGTTGCCTGCCGCCGGCTCGGGGTCTGCTGGAGGTTCGGGTTCGGGTTCAGGCTCCGGTTCCGGTTCCGCAGGCGGCGGTTCTTCTTTCGTCTTCTTCTTGGCACCCCAGAAACCCCAAGCGTCATCTGGCGCTTTGGGGTCCTCAATCTTTGGCTCCTCGGCGGCCGCCACTGTCCCTTTCTTTTTCTTGCCCTTCTTGGTGCTTACACCAAACCCATCATCCTCTGGCGGGGCAGGTGGGTCCGGAGCCGGGGCAGGGGGTTCAGGGAGAGCTTCCGGCTCCGGCTCCGGCTCCGGCTCCGGCACCGGGTCCGGGTCCCAGATGCCCTTCTTCTTCTTCTTCTTGGCCTTGGTCGGCTCGGCCTCGACAGGCTTTGTCTCCTGGCTATTTTCGCCTGCCTCACCCGTGTCGGGCTTGTCGTTCCAAGGGTTGGTCTCAACCGCGTCCTTGGCCTTGTCCTCCGCAGGGGCCTTTTTGCTGGAGAACCCCCAGCTAGCGCTAGCGCTTGCCCAAGTACTGGTCAATGAACTCAAGACAGAAGAAGGTTTTATATCCGTTGTATCCTTCAAGCGAAATTGCAGGTCGAGCGGCGGATTGTCATCCAGCTTGATATCCTGGAAAGCATCAAAGTTCCCTGATCCAGATTCCACGGCAGGCAGCCCGAGATCGGCGGGCTTCATCTCCTCTGCGGCAGCGGGAGGCTCGACAACAACAACGGCTCCCTTGCCCTTCTTCTTCTTCTTGCTGGTGGTGGTGACAGTGAAGGCAGCCAAGTCATCCACGGGGTCTGCTTCGGCCGGCGCCTTCTTCTCTTCCTTCTCTTCCTCTTTCGGTTCCTCTTTCACCGCTTCCTTCTTGTCGTCGTCCTTCTTGTCGTCACCGCCACCGCCCCCGTCACCACCATCACCACCACCGGCGCCGCCAGCATCCCCACCAGGGGCGTCGCCACCACCATCGCCGTTGTTCGCGTCGCCAGCGTCTTCCGCTTTCTTGGCACTATCGTCAGCATCGTTGTTGGATTTTGCCGGGGGGGCGTTGTTCTTCTTCGTCTTCTTCTTTGCGGCTTGCCGGAAGCCCTCGTCACTTGTGAAATCGACCCGGAAGCTGGTGGTGGGGTCGCTGAGAAGGTCATCCTTTCGGCGTTTCCTTCCTGATCCCGATTCCGGATGCATTGGGCCTGCCGCGGGGAGGTTGTTTGAAGGGAGTTGGTGTCTATGTGCGTATGCGCCGCTGTCGGTTGGATCGTTAAGGCCCGCCGACGGCGAGTCGAGATCCTCGTCCAGGGGTATAAGGCGAGTCCATCGTGGGAGAATGTTGGGGAGAACCAAGGGGGAACGGAAGAGGGGTTGTTGCGTTTCCTATAGACCAAGGACAGTTAGTAGACTGGAGGTGGGAGCTTCCAAGATGCTGTGCCGGTAATCTGCAGCCTGTCCCCATTGGGTGTTCGCCTTGAACTTCGGGCATGATTATCTCAAAATACAAACCCGTGGCATGAACGGGAATTCGTGTCTGAAGAAAAATGTGTGTTCGGGGCCGCTGCAGTAGCACCTGAGACATCGAAAACGGAATGTACCTGACATAGGGGCCTTCCAATTCTTACCTCGAGACCGGCGCACAGCTCGATCCAGGTCTGCGCAATGAGGCTCAGTCTGGTTCCCAAGTTGGCCGAGTCGGAGAACCGCCCGGACCGCTCATCCCACCCAATCGCACTTGCCGGACTCCCGCTTGTTGAAAATCCATGGACAGAGCGGCCGGGCCAGGTTTCGAGGAAGTTCAGAACCTCGGCGGTGGCCATTGTGGTAGTTGAATGAGTTGACGGTGGACCGGCCGGCTCCTGTCAAACACATGTGGTACTGCGGTGACTGGCGGGCAAGGGCCGGCAGATGCGAATCGAGAAAAGGGCGATTGTATGTATGTATGGAACCGCACTGGGCAAGGTTCGAGGCGAGGCGAGGCGAGGCGAGGCGTTCTCGAGGACCACACGCCGTTTGTCTCGTGTCGCCTGGACTCTCTGAGCGCAAACGCAAGTTGCAAGAACGAAGCAGTTTGCTGCAGGGTCCAAGATCAGAGGGTGCCCCCTTTCGGGAACACTGTCTCTTCGAGCTGCGGAAAAAGATTCGTCGCCCACAGCAGATGGCGGTGCGACTGGGGACCAATGGTCGGGCGGGATCTGAAAGACCACGCGCCGGGCGGATGGGGATTGGCGTGTTATCCAAGGCTGGCCGTGTTGTGCCACCACACCGCCGATGTGTCCTGTTTGAATCGGCTGCCGCTGCCTCGAGCAGCTGAGTGAAGGCAAAGGGAGAAAAAGAGAGAGAGCAAGGCTGATGTGTGAGTGGCCGGGAGCCCGATCGTCAAACAGAAAGGCGGAGGTCACCTAATGAGGCATTCATGCACGGCCGAGAGTATTCCGGCGTACAACCCCCCCTCCCTGGCTGGCTTCCTGCAAGCACAAGCGGACGGCAGCGGGCGCGGAAGCACGGCAGGGATGTGTGTGTGTGTCGATGGTCAGTCCCGTGCAACGCGCAGACGGGAAGGGCAACTCGATCGAGAGTGAGTGAGCTGTTCTGCTGGTTCTGATGTGAAAGGGATTCCGGATGGCTGGCAGTTCCAGACGGGAGGCATTGAACAGCTTCTTCTCCTCATCCCTGCTCCCATCCACGGGCATCCCACTCTCGGGTGTGTCATGTGGGGTAAATACCGGCGAGCCTGCTTCCCTCTCACCACCCTCAGCGGCGCGAACAGTTTGTTGATGGCTGGTCTCAGGGGCTGCCATTGGCTGGCGTGTGCTGGGCATGGGTGGGGGGGCTCCAAGCCTGTTTGGGATGAACCATCCGTCCCAGTCCCGATGCCCGGGCCCCTGCCGGCGGTGTAATTTTCCTGACGTGTACTGAATACCGAGAGTATCCGTAAAAACGAACAACAGAGGTATCATATCCATGATATCTTGTGCTGATGGCGCCCTCCTCCGACGGCCAAGAAAGAAACGAGATCCTTGTGTACGATTCTCCGTGCTTGGATGCCCTACGGAGGTACCACACGCCACGTTCTCGACCTTATGGCATTCCGCAACATGGAACGGATGCTTGACGGAATAGGTACCGGTTAAGTTCCACTTAGACGACCTTCCTTACCCCACAGCCGGCTCGCTGCGACACTGGCGACTGCTGCCGTGTGAACGACACCCCTCCATGACGCGCGCCGTGTCACGAGAGCACGAGCAACTGTGACCAGGTGGTTCTGGTGGTGATTGGAAAGGGGACTACTTTATCCGTTTTTTTATCGATGGGCTTCTTGCTTCCTCCTTCCCAAGACAAGGCTGCGGGGTTCTCACTTCTCAGCCCTTCGCGATCGAGATGCGACAGGTCTGTCGAAGCGCCTTTTTGCTGGGCGAAGAGCAACACAACTCGTCTCGTTGCCTCGGTCGCCCGGAATGGCGGTAGGAACTGCGTTCTGGCCGAGTCTTGCGTGATCTCGCTGGCACTGCATCCACTGACAGGTCATGCTGTGCATCTTGACCGAAATGGTGACTGCAGCCCGATCTCAAGCTGCAGAACACGCGACGGCTTCCACGAATCGTCTTCGCGTATCAAGGGCAGCGGGTACTGCTACGTCGCAGACTGGGCAGCCATGCGCCTGTAGCAAGGTGTCGGCTACATACAGTAGTACGCCTTGCTGCTGTAACCAAAGGCTGAGACGGAGGCAGGTATCGTCAGTTGAAGGTCGCGCGTCATCTGCAACATCTCGGGGGGTTCGGTGTCAGGGAAGGGAAGGCTTCCGGCTTGTTACCGAAACGAGCATTTGCCATGACCCAGAGGCAGACTGCATCAAAGCCAATGCTACTAGTTTTCACCGGAAATATTGATTTACAAGTTCCGCAGCGCGGGGCAATATTTGATGATGGTGATGGTGAGGTTCGAAGTCACTGTGCAGCAGGGCGGGGACCTGCGCGCTTGACAGTTCATCGGCGACAACCCCCACCTTCCTCACACCTCAATGGGACCCTTGCCCCGCTACCAGGCAGGCAGATTGGGCCAGTCGGCGCCCGAAACGGGGCTGGGGCTGGGACATGCTGCCTGTGCATGCTTCCTCACCGCCAGAATCTGTTGTCAAAACAGCAACGCGCGACTGGTCGACGACTTGCGAGGAAGTGGAATTCAGCTGTGCGAAAATTTTCACCTTGACGCGTCGTTGGCTGTCCGCCCTTCGTGCTGTTCTCGCTGACATCGAGCGAAGCGACTCGAAGCTGAGCCAGCATGGCTTCCAGGCCGAGCCAGTGACTCGAATGCACGACGAAGGACGGGATATTTGCCCGCACTTCCGTCGTTTGTGCGCTGGGAATATTTATAACTCTGCTAGCTAGCCGTGCACGCTGTGTGCGGTATCTTCCGCTCCAAGGGTTAGTATGCCGTCCCGCCAGGGCGCGACGAAGTTTTGTACAGATTACATGTCCACCTTGTCGTGGTAATAATGGATGCTCGGGTGTTGTTGTGGACGGGCCGACGAATCACTGAGTGAAAAGCCTCGTGCGGGACCGCCCCGCGAAACTGGAATATCTCCGAAGACGGCGAGGACGGGCTGAGCCACAACACAATTAGCACCACTCAGCTGCACCACAGCTTGTTTCAGATGACCCCGTGCGTCAACCGCCGACGCCGTGCACGGGCAAGTTGTCGCACATACCACACGGACGGGCCCAACAAGCGCACACAACATTGGGAGAGAGTCTGCATCGCACTGCAGAAGTACGGTCGAGGTAGTGTCGCGACACTCCGCGTATCGCGCCAGGCCGATTGGCACCTGCGTCAGCTGCACCTGAAAAGTGTCTTCTGAAGCAAAGTCCCTGTGTTCTGAAGCAAAGTTCTGACACTCAAATAGAACTGATGACGTGAGATCCCGGCGGCTTCTGGGACTTGCCTATATCTTTGATTCTTACCACGCTCCGCTACCCCGGCCCAGCCCGGCTAGGTCTCCCCGGCTCTCTCTCATCTCCAGGCGGCTTGGTAGTTGCGATTGTAGCACAGTTTCCATTCGTCTTATTCGTCCCCCACGCACCGCACCTTGCGGCTTTGACCGAGTCCGACTTGCTGGATTGCCTGGCGGGGCAAGACAAAGCCTCCCAGACAAAGAGACTCGCCTTGCGTCTGCAGCCAACGGCCCAACGCCTCATAACTATCCCTGGGGCCCGCACATTGTCTTCGTCTTCTCGCCAAGAGATATCTCCCGTCAACGCCAAGTTGCCACCCGCGACCCAACCATCGCCATGTCACCACCGGAGCCCTTCATAGTCATCACTCGGGTGCCTATTCCGGCCTCTCTCCCCCCGGGCACTGTCCTAGCGGCCCTCCAAACCTACGAGGCCCTCATCACGCCGAATCCCTACCTCGACCGATATGAACGACGCCGTGTCGAGGTCGAGGAGGTCGTGAACGACCCCTTCTTCCGTGAAGACGGCCAGAACCCCCAGGCCTTCGTCATCTACGACCGAGTGCCCATCATCCCGGGCGTCGGTTCCTGGGCCACCAAAGCAGTTGCTATTCCTTGTATTTTCCAGAGCTTTGAGTACGGCGTTCGGTGTTGCGCCCACGCCCAGGGAGGTGTTACGGTGCGGAGCAGCTATGAAGTGAGGCGGCGAGGGGAGGTCCAGGGAGGGCCTGAGCTGGCCGTCGGCCCGGGGGATGGCGACTACGAGCTGGTTGATATTTCCAACATTGAGTGTGGCGCCATGATCAAGCCGTTCGTCAAGATGCGTTTCTCGAGCGCGCATCTGGCACTCCTCCAGCAGGTCATCGACAACCTCGTGCAGCCGAACGAGGCGCAAAGCAACGTCGCGCACGCTGGGCACGCGGCCTCATAACCGTGTTGGTCTCTGGGGACTCATGTATTCATTTCGGGTGGCTCTCTCTTATGTACATTCCTTACGAGATACCCATCAAAACACTGCAGCTTGCGTTATGATTCGACCAGAGGTTACCGGGGGAACAACTGCATTTTGTGACATATCATCCATCACAGGGTATACACCAACTTCACACCGCTGACCTTACCCTCCTTCAACTCTTTCAAACCAACCAAGACGCCCTCCAACCCCTCCCCACCCCGATTCACATTTACCCTGGCGGGCTTGACCTTGCCCTGCGCCAGCAACTCCCTCGCACCTCCCAAAACATCTTCCCATACTCATAGTCCGCCGGAACCGGCTGCGTCACCTGCCTGCTCGTACTCAAACACCTCCCCAAACATGGTGTACGCCAACCGCCACCCGTTATATCCACCATCGCATTCACACACGCCCAACCACATCATCATCATCCCCGTCCACCTCCTCCAGCAGCGACCGGTAATGTCCCGCGCGCGCCCTGCTGAGCGCGCCCGCGCAGATGCGCGCCGAGGCCGTGCTGCCGCCGTAGATGAGGATTTCTGGAAGGGGGGGAGTGGTGGTGGTGGTGGTGCCGGGGAGGGGGAGTTGGAGGGGGGGTTGGAGGGCTTGGTAGA
>MU856989.1:0-26476 GCA_033296705.1 Chaetomidium leptoderma | reverse complement strand
CCCCCCCCCCCGGGAAGGGGGAAGAGGGAAAGGGTTGCAAACATACCACGGTGCTGATGCCTACACCCAACGTCGCCGCCTCCTCGTCGCTTAGATTGTCGGGAGGGTCGGCAGCGGCACTGTCTTGACCTCGGCCGTGCCGGGCTTGGTGACGATTACGGCTTTAATCTCTAAAGGTGGTGCCATGGTGGTAGGGGTTGTGTTGCTCTTAGTTGGATATGAGTTGGGGGGGGGGGGGTTGCTTGGTGGGTGATGGATCCGGGGTGATGTAAATAAGGGAGAGGGCTGTTTTCTTGTCGTCACGGTCACTGATAGGGGCTGGCCTGTCAAGATATATATACCCTACGAGTGCTTAGAAATGCTGTTTTTCGACATGCACGCCATCTCCTCTATTCACCACTGCTGCAAGAGCCAAGGCTAGGGCCTCGTCGGCGTTCTCTCGTCCAGCGACTCGCATGGCTTAAGTTAGCTTCCAGGCTAGCAAGATCATGCCGTTTTCATGCCGTTTTCATGTCCGCCCCTGACAGGGGGGTTCTCGGTGAGGGGAGGACTAGTAATTGTGTGGGCGTGCAGTCACCAGCAACACCATAGGCAGACGGAAAGCTCTCCTGCGGCTTGGTGGTCTGGTCTGGGTCCAGTGGACAAGATTCAGACTATCAGGGGTATTTAGCTTTACCGAGCTTGTTTCTCCCAACACAACGGAGGGTATAGCTTGTTTCCAGGGGCCGAGGGTGCCGATTATAGAACTGGAGGTAGTTGGCTTTCCGGGACTTATCACGAGATACATGCCAAGCGACTGACAAATCTAAGAATATATGGGACCCAAGCTGAGCCAACCCAGTATTAGCCAAGCCTGTCCAAGCAGCGGAAAGCCATCCTTCTTTTGACTCCTTACCTAGTGATGATGTGCTTTGAGTGCTCACGCCGTCCGAACCGCCCGAAAAAGCAGGCCGCCGCGGCACGCAGGAGACCCACGCCACGCCGTACAAACTAATTGTATTTGCTCGCTGTACTATCTCATCCTCTAATGATGCGTGTAGTGATCTATCTCGCTGAGCGTCCCACCTCTTAACACTGAAGTCCTCTCCATTTTACCTCGGCAACCCATTAATGCCCCGGTGGATGATCCAACTCTATATGCACCGCTCAACTCCAACCCAAACCCCCAGACACACAAGCGCTTGAAAAACAAAAGAGTGGCAGAGACAACGCTGTCCCCATCATCCCATATCTTACACCCGAAAAACGACCAAGAGCCTTTGCGCTTTCCGCCAGGCTTTCCGCCCGGCTTTGCACACACCTCTTCTCCCTCTTCTTACCACCCGCCTAGCCTTCCGCTAGGACTTGGTAGGTGTAGCTGGAGGCTCCAACACATGCTTGTGGTCGTCGGTATTCACCACATGCCCTCCATCCTGTCGGCAAATGACCGTGTCCGCCACCCACGGGTCGTCTAGGATGTCGCTCATCGTGGCCCGCTTCTTGGGATCCAGCTCCAGCATCCGTCCAATGACGTGCCTGCTCTCTCTGGGAAGCAGCCGGAGGATGCGCCACGGGCCGCGAATGACTTCCTTCTTGTCGGCGGACGCGGGATGGGCGGCGGTGGCGTCTTGGCCGTTGGCTGATGCTGTCGTTGCGGGCTTTTCGGCCTTGCTCGATTCGTCACGCAGGCTTTGCGGGTCAAAATCGCGCGCCGGTATGTCGCTTAACGCTGTCGTGGACATGCTGGGGGGCGGGAGAAGGAGCTTCTTGGGGTCATGGCCTGGCGTTGGATCCGCGGCGAACAGTTTGTAGGAATTGTCGGATAGTCTAGGAAGCTTCCAAGGAAATCGCCGGAGGGTCATACAGCAGTAGATGATGGCCAATGACCATATATCGACCGCCTGCGGATCGTACTTCTTCTCGTCGTACACCTCTGGGGCGAGGTACGGGTCGGAGCCAACGATACCTGCGTCGCTGTTAGTTCGCCTGTCCTAACCAAGTTTTCTGCAAAGTGGCCGACTCACCCGAGGCAGGGACGATGCTCGTTTCGAACGGGTATTTGTACACATGGGCACTCCCGAAATCAATAATCTTCATGATGCCGTGCTCGCTAACCACCACGTTGTCGAGCTTGAGATCGCGATGTGCCAGTCCCATGCTGTGGAGGTACGTGACGCCGCTTAGGATCTGCAAGAAGCAGCAGCTGACCTCTTCCCGAGACATCTTGCCCGTCATGACGATGGCGAAGAGGTCAAATGGAGCGTACTCCATCACCTCGTACCACTTGCCCTTCTCCTGAACGATGTCAAGCGTCTCGATGATGTTGCCGTGATGGAGGGAAGAGCCCATGCAGTACTCGGCTGTCAACTTCTTGACATACTCGCGCTCTGTTTCGTACGAGTGCCGAGGTCGAAATTCCTTGACAGCAAAGACCACACCGTCATCCCCACGCTTCATCAATCTCACGGATCCGCCCGCCCCGGCTCCTAGCACTTTTCCGAGTTTCCCATACTTGGCCGAGAGGCCGTGGTCGTTGGCAAAGGGAATCTGGGCCGACTTGGAGCTGGGCGGCGTCTTGGCGCCGGACCGAACGGACCGAACGGACAAGGCAGGCGATGCCGTCCGTTTCACCTTGCTGCTGGGGCCCAACTTGAAGAAACGCTTCAAGTCCGCCATCGAGCTATTCCGGCTGTGGATCATGCCGTCGTCCGACTGCCGCTTATCTCCCAAAGTCCTTGGCAGACTCAACGTTGACGAGCTGGGAGAAGAACCCTGCTTCTTCTTCCTGGAAAAGATGAAGCGGGAGTCAATGCCTTTCTGTGCCTGCCGCTTGCTCGCGGCATACGGGTCGTCCGAATTCCCCGGTGGCGGAGCTTGCCGGGAATAGAATAGCGAGGCAGCTGCCGCCCGCGATGGACTACTATCGCGGGACGGTGGTACCGAACTCGTCGGTGAGTTTGAGCCGCTTCCAGCGCCAACGGAGAATAAGCCCTTGCGGTGGCCGCCAAGTGTTGCCTGTGCGTGTTCTCTACCGTCGGAAGTCGCAGGTCTCCGCGAGGTTCGCTCGCGATCCGTCGCGCTTTGGTGGGGAACACCCAAGCGGCCCGAGCCAGGGGACGGCGGCTCATGGGTCGAGTCCTGGGGGGTGATAATATCGGGAGCCCGGCCCAACCGATCATGGTTATCGAGAGGCTCTCGTTTTAGCCCTCCTTCGGTGGTGTCGGTTCCGGCTGGTGTAAGAGGTGGCGAGTGCATGTCAGGGCTTCGCCGGCTGGCACTCAAGCGTGGTGAGCCGTGCGTCGCCGAGCTCTGGGTCGGCTGGCGGCTCGGTTCTCGAGACTCATCATCGCGGGACGTAGTCTATGAAGTTGGACGTTAGCGGAATACTGCTGAAGCGGGTCGGCGGTGGCTTCAAAGACAAGCAATCGAGAGACAATCCCAATTCAACTCCAAACTTGAAGACACAACAAAGACGGCAAGGCCCAACAACGTCACCGCTGACGGAAGGCCCGATAGCAAAACCAACAGGGAAAACACGTACTCTTGATGCGGGCAGGGAGACCGGTTCGTACGAGAATATGTTCATTCTGCGTTCTTGAAGTGGGCATGCCCTTAATCTGTTGGAAAGCTCTCGGATCTCATCGGAAGTCACTTGGCCGGGGTTTTCGAGAGCGGCATCGCCGGCCAGTGGAAGGCTCGTTGATGTCGCATTGTCGGCTGCGATCTCATCGATGGTCGACTTGAACCGCACCGCAGGCGCCAATTGGAATGGTTGGCTGCTTGAAGGAGCGGGTGTGATTCGGGTTGAGTCTAGGTTCCCCAGCAGCGTCAGCAACAAGGC
Organism: Chaetomidium leptoderma; assembly: GCA_033296705.1. Taxonomy (NCBI): domain Eukaryota; kingdom Fungi; phylum Ascomycota; class Sordariomycetes; order Sordariales; family Chaetomiaceae; genus Chaetomidium; species Chaetomidium leptoderma. Next base: position 22,656 of record MU856989.1, on the reverse strand, counting down.
TTATGCGATTGCTTGAGATGACGGGTCCGATGGCTGTACCAGGACGTCCATCTCGGGCTGTTTACGTGGGGGTTGTGGGTGAGGGGCAGCGCTTTTTCTTTACCTTCTTTGCGAAGCTCCTGGTTTTGGGCATTCGTCGCCATGTTTGACCGCGCGCAGACGAGAAGCTGCAGTACCGTAACGAGTGCGCCTGCGCAAGGGGAGAGCGGTGGTGACGGGCGCAAGAATCGTGTGTAAGAATGCAAACGGCGGAAAAATAGGAACCAGTCTCAGGATGACGGCTGCATCGAGAAGCGTTCTGTTCTGCACCACAATACGAAATGGAAGCCGTTTGCGATTTGGTGGGGCTCAGCTACTTGGCAGGTACTTCATGCAGGGAGTTGGCGGGCCGAATCGTTGGCTGTATCTGCGGGCGGCGCGGGTACCGTCTGGGACCTCTGCGGTAGACCTGGTCTGGCCGGTCTGGCCGCCAGCGACCACCATCAGGGTTGCTAGGCGGTTATTGCCGGGACGCAGGGTGGATCGTTCACCAACAAGCCTCCCTGGCTGACAGGCTTTTCTGCGGAACGGCAAGCATCGACGTGAGGTCTGGTTTTTGCATATGACTCGCGGGAAGATTCCCAAACATCGGATGCGGTTTGGGGGATGCCCAGCAACGAGCGTTGGGCTGTAACGATAAACTGGAAAGAGGGGCTTTTCGGAGGGGTAAATTCTGGCTCGTCTTCCGAGGGTGCCGGAGCTGAAGACGGAACCTTCGAAGCAGGTCTGTCGGTTGTCTTTCCACCGGATTGGTGGTGCACCTTCCCTCCGATGGCTTGCTGTCAGTTACACAGGGCTGACACATGCAACTGGTGGAGACGACAACTGGTGCGACGCAATGCATGCTCGGGCTTCGGCAATTCTCTCAAGGCCGGATCGACCGGATTGCGCAACCATCCGCCAAGCCCCCAGCCCGCCGTGCCGGATACCACCAAAGACCGGCCCGTGGAGCCGGGGGTTGAAAGGGCCACCGGAGAGGCATAACCTTTTTTACCCCGTCTTGCGCAGACTCCGTCCGGCTTCAGACCACGTCCCGCGATGATGAGTCTCGAGAACCGAGCCGCCAGCCGGCGAAGCCCTGACATGCACCCGCCACTGCTTACACCAGCCGGAACTGACACCACCGAAGGAGGATAGGGAAACGCGCAAGACACGTCTCATGTGTCGCACTGCTATATCACAGCCCGAGCCAGTGATGGAGCGAGAGGGATCCGAGAAGCAGGAAACACGTCAGTGGCTGTCGTCGACCCAGCAATTCGACACGTGCTGTCCTATTCATGACAGTTATGGTACAGATATAATGTACAGATGCAAGGGCACTTCTATCCCGTCGATGCTCCCATCTCCAGTGGCCCAAACCGCTTCAGAAATAACCGTAACGCCATGTGCTCCCATCCCAGTCTTGTACACCAACAGCGGCTCAGGCGACAACCGCGATCCCTATCGACTTCGCCTGGTAGATGACGGATCGGCAGAGGCCTTCCAGTGACAGCCCGGAAAGTCGGAGCTCGGATTGCTTGATCTTGGCAATTTCGTAGATGTGCTTGAGGCTCACGGTCCCCACGGTTTCCTTCCCAGGATTGCTCGCTCCTTTCCTCTTGCCCTTCTTGACCGCCGGTACCTCGGCCGCGTTGAGTAGAAGCCATGATGTTTGCGGGGTCCGGACCTCGAAATGGAATGTCCTATCTGGCCTGACTGTGACGCGGACCGGCATCGGGGTGCCGGGGACAATGTGCTGTGTCCTGGCATTGAACTCCTGCAAGCGTACATCAATCAGTGCACTGCACCCTAAGCTCGTCCGCCGGCGGGTTGCCAACCTTGCAGAAGTCCATCGACTTGATGCCCTTGCTACCCAGCGCTGGGCCAACTGGAGGACTCGGGCTTGCTTGGCCAGCCCCGACGATGATCTTGACCACCTGATCCATGCCGCCAACGGCGGACCGCGCTTTGGACATCTCTTCGATTGGGTACTGCACTTGTTCGGGAACCGATCGCGGGAGGGTAGCCGGTTGTACTTCGTAGGGAGAGGTTGGTCGTGCGGGTTGGATTTAGAGATGCGCCGGAGCCGGGTTGCTCTGTCGACAGCCCGGAACACGACCGAAAGCTCGAAAAAATTCGGAGCTTTTACTGGAATGATTCCCGGCACCGCCTCAGCCACACTCCGTTGGGCGCAGGTACGTACCTTGGCCACAATATCTCCTGCTGAGCCACAATGCCGCGTCTGCGCGCTCCGCAGAGCAACCGTGCGCTGGAATGGATCGGCGCCAGCTGGGCGCCAGTGACGTCCAGCGCGCGCCACCAATGTGACCAGGGGCTGTTAGCGTCGAGCTCCTCCCGCCTTAGTTACTGAGGGGTCCCTCGACAGCGGTGAATGGCTCTAAAACACAACCTTTACATTCGTTGTGAAAAGTCTGGTGGTTTCCCTCTCCGCCCTTACTTTGGCAAATCTTCTAGTTTCTTGAATTCAAACCCCAAAAGACTCGCATCATGTTCAAGTGGGCGCAGCAGCAGTAAGAACCCTTGGGCCCAGAACCCCACCTTTGTCGTCGTGGTCTGACTTGCACCCCAACAGGCTGGCCAACGTCGCCGGCACCCAGGAGCCCATCTATGGCCCCTCTGCCATCAAGTCGGTTGCCGAGGAGGCCGAGACGACGCCTTACACAGAGCTTACCAGGGACGACTTGAAATGGGAGGTCATGGAGACCACCAGCGTCGAGACGCAGACCTTCTACTTCACGTCCGACAGTGGGCAGCTCGCCTTTGCCCAGGTCATCTATAGCAACGTGGCGTAGGTTATCCTGCTTGCTGTTTGGACTTCGCGAGCTGATCACTTTTGTAGGGGCATTCGGACGACCTGCCAGTTCAACTGCAAGATCTTCAACCTCGATGGCTCGAAGCCCCACGTGTGGTCCACGAACCAGCTACAGAACTACGATTTCAGCGAGGATAAGACGGGCTTCTACGCCGACGACTGCGCCCTCGAGCTCTCCGAGGACGGGACCACATACACGATCAAGTCGATGAACGACGAACACGCCATCGTCAACCTGACGGTCAAGCGCGTTGCACCAGGTTTCAAGGCTGGCAAGACGGGCAACACGCTGTTCGGCACCGACCTCTCCAACCCCTGGGGAACCATGCGCCACGTCTTTTGGCCGAGATGCACTGCCGAGGGAACCATCACGACGAAGGAGGGCCCTGTTGACTTCAAGGGCAGGGCGTTCTTCTCCCATGCGCTACAGGGCATGAAGCCGCACCATGCCGCATCCAAGTGGAACTTTTGCAACTTCCAGGGCCCTACATACTCGGCCATTCTGATGCAGTTCACCACCCCGGCCTCGTATGGCTCCACCGTGGTGACTGTGAGTGTTATCGCCAAGGACGGGGAGATCATCATGGGCGGCTGCAAGGGCGACGCCACCCATATCCAAACCAAGAGCGACAGCGAGAACGACTGGCCAGAACCGTCGACCATCAAGTTTACATGGGCCGGGACAACCAAAGATGGAAAGCCGGTGGAGGCTGTGGTCGAGGGCGGTCTCGGGGACAGATTGGACAGGATAGACGTCATGGCCGAAGTTCCGGGTTTCGTGAAGTCGCTTGTCGCCACCGCCGCAGGCACAAAGCCGTACATTTACCAGTACTCGCCGCAAAAGACAAAGCTATCTCTGAAGCTCAAGATTGGAGACCAGGAGGTGACCGAGGAGGGCGTCGTTTTCAGCGAAGCCACCTTCATTTCAGAATAAGTGGCAGCCTCAGTCGAGGTGGCGGACTTTGGGTACCCGGTCTGGGAAGCAGTTGTCAGGATTGGCGTTAGGGATGGTTGTCATTAATAACACTGGTCACTCGCTATAGCCCTTGCTCTAGTCTCAGATACCTAGAGAGATAGTTACTAGATGCGCGATACACAGAACCGGAGCAGATGATATAGGGATGGCACAGCTCCACTAATATAATTGCGCGACCAAGAGACAATCCGTACGCGTTTCCGCTATGTTTACCTACCCCAGAAGACATCTAGAAGTCAATGTTTGGGTTAACTTGTTTGTTGGCGGATGTTTGGTTTTCTTCTGGAAAGTGAGAAACTGCCTAGGCCCGGCAAATCACTGTGTTGTGCTGCCCCACTTTCCCTTTCAGACGCGTTCCGCTTCACCCAGCACCTAGCTCTCTCTCATCCTCCAACTCGAACGGCCGCTCAGGCAGCCGAGGAAAATATTGCCAGCCGTTTCCTTCCTACCTAAAATATACGCAGAGAAAGGGAACAGCCAAAATCATGCCGCCGACTATTCCGCAGCGCGGAGGCCCCAGCAGCCTCAAAAGACCCGCGATCGCGGGCAAGACGGTCTCCAAGACGGGGGCAAAGAGACATCGGTATTTGGCACCCACCTCACCTTTGGGATCAGTTATTGACAAACAACCCCAGTAAGATAATCAAGGACTCCATTCGAGGAGTGACAAAGCCTGCAATAAGGTCGGTGACCGTGTCGATGCTGTAGCATCATTCCTTGGAGTTTTCTTGGACTCAAGGCAGCTAACCGGAATAGGCGCCTTGCTCGCCGTGGCGGCGTTAAAAGAATATCGGGAGGCATTTACGATGAGGCGCGGCTCGCGCTGAAGGCCTTTTTGACCACGGTACGTTTCAACCAAGAGCCCTTGTATCTGTTGCCGGACGCGTCCTGACCTTCTCGTAGGTCCTTCGCGATGTCGTCACATACACGGAGTATCGTAACGCGAAGACCGTAACGGTTCTGGACGTGATCCAAGCCCTTAAAAGAATCGGCAAGCCGATTTGGGGCTGGGATTCGGACACGCACGATCCCAAGGCGAAAAAGAAACTGGGAAACGTAGCTGGCGATGACTGAGCCCTTTCCTGACGCCGAGGTCTCTGCGCATGTTGGCGCTACCTGTTTATTTGCTTTCTCTTGGGACTTGGGATTCGGGGGTCGGGTTATGGGTTTGTCATTGATGATACCAGGGCATATGATTGTTTGTTTCTTTCGGGCACGACGCGTGTACATACAGAAGTATGGATGAGGGACTCGGAACGCCCCGTGCGTCGGACAAATTTGGCAGCTTGTGTATTCAGGGACAACAAAACGGATGAACGCGGGATGGGTTCTCGGACTCAACTGGCAGAAAAAGATGACAAAAACAAGGCAGCCAGGATTTCCTGTTGACGTTTGTGGCAAGAACCGTTTTCAAGGGCGTCCGTCTGAAGCTTTCCGCCGGGAAACCGCTGGACTACCGCGACTTGGACAAGACGATCTCGAGGCAGAACGGTTGTGAGCAGTGTTAAAACAGCAGCCAACCCAAGGTATCATTAAACGAAGGTCTATATGGTATCTTTAAAAGGGAGTAGGTCAACAGGACCGGTCCCGTCTCACCGACCTCCATATCCCACCCAGCCTTTCTAACGCCGTACAAAGCCAAGCCAGCAACGCCATCACAGAAGTTCAGCACATTCCCCAGCCAAAGAAAAACCTACCACCATTTGTATTCCAACCCTCCCTCCTCAACGGGGACGAACGAACGAACACCCCGCGACCAACTTCATCTTCATCTTCATCTTCATCTCTTCCTCCCATCCCACTCCCCCAGCACCCTCTCCAGCGCCCGCGCGGCCTGCATCTCGCCCTTGCGAAACGGCCGGTTGAACATCTCGGGCAGCACCATGACGCTGTTGGCGTGCTCCTTGGCGAACCCGACCTCGGCGTCCCGGCCGCAGCGCTCGCGCGTCACGCGCACCGCCTCCCGCAGCATGTCCCCGCCCACGCCCGTGCCGCGATACCGCAGCCGCGTCGTCCACGCGCGGATCACGCCCCGCCCGCCCTTGAGGCTGTTTTGTCGGCTGTGCGACTTGCGTCGGCTGCTGCCGCTGCTGTGGCCGTTGCCGTTTCCGTTGCCGTTGTTGCCGTTGTTGTTGTTGTTGTTGTTTTCTGATGAGGAAGAAGAGGACGATGGCCGTTCTAGCCGGAGCACGAGCGCGCCGATCATGTCGGCCCCGTACCGCGTGCCGAGGATCAGGTCTTCTGGTCCCCCCGTGCCGCTGCCGCGCCGCTGGTTTTGCTGCTGCTGCTGCTGCTGTTGTTGTTGTTGCTGTCCACCAGGGGTGATGAAATCCCAGGATAGGTCTTCGGCTTCGCGGAGGTAGCCCGAGGTGAGGAACCGGATGGCAATGAGGTAGGTCATGACGGCGCCGCTGCCGAGCATCAGGGTCGTGCCGAGGTCGTGCTTGGTGTTTTGCGCCCAGGCGTAGCGGTAGATGGCGGCGAGGACGGCGAGGAGGGCAGCGAGCGGGAGGGGGTGGAAGACGAGGTGGAAGGCGGCTTGTTGGCGCTGCTGGGCAATGCTGTCGGCGATGAGCCTGAGCGCGGCGGCCTTGTCGGGGCGGTCGGTCAGGATCTCGAGGGAGAGCGGGGGGATCTCGCCATCGTCAAGCGGCGGGTTGGTCGGTAGGGGAGACGGCGACACTGGTGGGAGGGTTTGTGAGGAGTGTGGCCCGAGCACGGGAGTCGAGACATTGGACATTGCTGAATGCGGTAGCACGAGATTGGCGCGAAGGAAGGTCAAGAAAGCTGGTTCGAGATGTGTCAACACAAGCTTCACGTTGATGCTTTGATGTAACGGTGGGATGGACTCCTTTGCGTCCGGTGCCTCGGGAGTTTGAGCTCGATCTCGCTCAGGGAGGTACCTAAAGTTGGTACTTGTGGTGTGTGAACAAAAGACTCACCTGTGCTGGGCCTCAAACCAGGAACGGCATTGATTTTGTCAACAAGGGTAGGTGTGCTCAGATTGAGCTCGGTGATATTGCCCACGTGCCGCGAGCTCTCCATGTCACAGGTTTCGGCTCGGCCGCAACTGACAAGGGTGTAGTACCGCCGCCGTGGATTTGGTTCTTTGATCATTTCCCGGGGCTGGCAATTTGGCAGCTCGAATGTTGCTGGGCAAGGTGTGGTGGCATTCGACAAATTGGTGTAGAAATTGTTGTCCTTGCAGGACACTCACAGACGGGGGATGACCTTTTTGAGGGGTGGATGGGTGATAAGCACCACACCAGATGACGACAGCGCCGTCTGTGATCATGCCGCAGGCGAGGAGCCGTTCAACGCTTCCGATACAGCAGCCATTGCAGATCCTATATAACTCTTGCAAATACCCTCCCGACGCTCGGACAGCCATCTCGGACTGCGGGGTTCCTCGTCAGTTGGCGGTCTGCATGTTGTGGGATCAAGGGCAGTCCTGATAAGGTCGGTCGAGACCAACAGATCCCTTGGGGGTGAGGCCAATGGCCATCCCTTTGCGCTCGGGTGACCCATCGGGCCATCACCGACCGGGCACAGGCACCCCCACCGCCGTCGCAAGCCCCTCATTCTGAAACGACCCCAAACCAGCCCGGTGGAAATGCTGTGCACGGCCGGCAACGAGCCTCGGGGTCCGCCTTCACTGATATGTAAAAAGCAGGGAACGGGAAAACAGGGACAAGAGTGGTTAAGATAGGCATCTTGGACATTGAGAAGTCGTCTTTCCCTCGTCTTTCGTTTCAACCGGGACCACTCACCCCCGACCCGACCGCTATGCATGGGGCAAGGCGCCCAAACGACGTGCGGATATCACTTCGGAGGTGCTTCGAAGGAGAAAAGAGCGGCGATCAGAAAAGTGAGGGACGGAGGCCCTAAACAGAGGAACTGAAGAGCAGAGAAATCGGGGCAAAAAGACAAGAACGAAAATAACGAAAATGTAAGCATTCAGGGGATGTGACCGTTCGTCTGGTGCTGAGCAGGGGCCCGGGCCATCACGGAGATGGGCACCAGGCCAGCTTGGTCAGAGCCCCGAAAGATTCCGATGCCAAAATGCCAAGTTGCCAACCAACCAGCTGACTCATTGCCACAGCCCGCCTCCAACAAGAACTTGCGCCCTCCAGGCACAGAGTCGTAGTCATTCCGGGTCTCGTTTTTTTACTCTTGGCTTGGCTGGGCCTCACGGGGCTCGAAAAGGATTGGAGAGCGCCGGTCTTTGCTGGTTAAAGTTTGTCATGGATTGTCATGGACCGGACGAACTCGGCCTCGGGCCTTTCCGACTTTCGTATCCCTGACTCTCTCTTTGTGATGGCCCATTCAGCACTGTATAAAGTCTGAGGCTCACTCTGGCAGGTACCTGATTTTGTCTCCATGGCATTTCTTAAGACACCCTAGTCCAAGAATACACACACTACTTCCAAACAGCCAATCGTCAGTTTGTTGACTTAAACTCCACCCCCAATGATCTCCGTCGGAGCAAGCAAGAAGGCCTGCTCGCCGAAGCAGGCAGCACAACTCAGCCGCGCCGTGGCACCCTTCCTCTACCAAGCTCATGCCGTTGGCCTCGGATATCCTGCGGCCATCCGAGTTGCTGCGATCACGCACCAGTCTCGGGTCTCTTCCGGCACACGAAGCTTCTCAACAACAAACGCCAACCAGCTCCGGGAGGTCTACCCAGCCAAGGACACGGCGTTTATACGCAAGACTCTCCCAGCCTGGGAACACCCTGGCTACACCGAGGAGGAGATGCTGGCGGTGACTCCGGGGCACCGGCCGCCCGAGACAGTGGGCGACTGGGTCGCGTGGAAGCTGGTTCGCCTAGCCCGGTACGTGCGTTGCATTTTGAGCTAAGCTATGAAGCCCGACTAACAACAAACGCAGATGGGCAACCGACCTTGCCACCGGCATTGGACGGGAACAACAGGTTGATATGAAGAACCCAACCACCGCTGTGACGGCCGGGAAACCGTTGACTGAGGCTCAATGGGTACGTTATAACCATTCATTGTTGGCCGTGCTGTTGTTGCACATGCCCCTTTACCCCTGAAGCTATTCGCGACTTGCACCCTCTACCACTACCCCTGACCCAACCCTAACCCTAGACCCCGACCCTCGACCCTCGACGACGAAGACGAGGACAATCTGCTAACCCACCCCCGGAAGTTGGTCCGCGTTCTCTTCTTAGAGTCTATAGCAGGTGTCCCTGGCATGGTAGGAGGAATGCTACGGCACCTGCACTCCCTCCGCCGCCTCAAGAGAGACAACGGCTGGATCGAGACGCTCCTCGAGGAGTCATACAACGAAAGGATGCATTTGCTCACTGCACAGTGTCTGGGCTCGCCCGGCTGGTTCATGAGGACGATGATTCTGGGGGCGCAGGGCGTCTTCTTCAACGCCATGTTTATCAGCTACTTGGTGCTCCCCAAGATCAGCCACAGGTTCGTTGGCTACCTGGAGGAGGAAGCGGTCCACACATACACGCGTTTGATCCGCGAGATTGAACAAGGCGACCTGCCGAAGTGGTCGGACCCAAACTTCCAGATCCCGGAGATCGCCGTGGACTACTGGAGGATACCCGAGGGCAAGCGGACCATGAGGCATCTGATGCTCTACATCAGGGCAGACGAGGCTGGGCACCGCGGAGTCAACCACACGCTCGCAAATCTTGATCAGAAGGAGGATCCGAACCCCTTCGTTTCCGAGTACCGCGCGAATGCGGAACAACAGAAGCCCAACGCCGCCCTGAAGCCGGCAGGGTACGAGCGGGAAGATGTCATCGGCTGACCTTGTTCCATGAGACTGCCCTGCAGCATTTCTTCACAATTGGCTTATTTTGGGCGTTATTGGTTCAGGGGGTGGTCGAACTTGGGGCACTGTCTAGGGGCGTTGGAATCGGATAGACAATATACCCTCTCCTCTCTAAATACACGGGTTTAGGCGTTAGGCAGGCAGGAAGAAAGGCACCGCGTGCTGGTTCAAATTAGAAGTCTGCATTTGTTTGACATGCCTTGCCCTTTTTCTTTTCTTCCAGAACACAGCGTCCGCAAGCACTCTGCTGAGTCTGCTCGTCATACACTAATGGAACATAGAGCCCCGCTGACCAAAGCTTAAGGGTCCATGTACTGTTTTGTCACCCATATTAATGTACTACTCGGGAGTTAGTCTCTCTTCTCTCTTCGTTACAACCGTTACAACCGGCCCCTCCATTTCCCCCCTCCTTGTCTGCGCACCGAGTGATATCCTCGAGGTCCAAGGGGCTCAACCGTCAGACAATGCTCGTCATACAGTTCCCTGACCAAGGACCTACCTCGGGCATGTCCGCCCCCCCACTCGGGTCGCAAGCTCATTGCCAAGAAGAGGCAAATACAGATAGGGCTGCAGGACGTTCCACGGCGCGTGGTTTGGTCGGGTCCAGCGGATGAATGCCGACAGCTGTTACGCAAGAGCCGGGCAACGGGCGAATCAACCGGGCGTGTTAATCAGAAGGGAGCTTGGAGGATTCCCGCCAACCCTGGTGTCAATGAGGTCCGACACTTATTCGTAGAAAGACCGAGGCAAAAAAAGGAATACGGCCAGGCAACCCTACTGTATATAGGACAGTGCGGTCTCACAGGACACACCCCATTGACGGGTTTAGATTTCCATCCATTTTTGGAACTCACCTCATGCCCTCCCCATCCTTCGAGAAGCGCTGGATACAGAATAGACGTCACCTCCCTGTCATTGTCACTGTCCTCCCCGAGTCAGGGGCATCCTTGTTACCTACGAGCCTACCTACGCGAGCTACCTAGGTAGGTATTTGCAAAAGCTGGCTCGGCTGGGAGAGCGGTTGGGCACGAAGGCTGATGAAAGCAGGTCAACAGCGCCGCCGCCCAAAGCGCAGTGCCTCGCCCGACAAGAACTTGAAGGAGAAAGTGCGGATACCTACCGCGGGAGGCAGGCAGGTAGGGTGTGTCGGGACGTGAGACACGCTTGAACACAGTAAGTGAACCCTGCATCAAGGTTGTAGCCCCATGATTGTCCCGAAACCAAGCCCCAAGGGGTTGCTGCAGGGCGTTTGTTCAAAATTTAGACGGTAAGTACCGTAGGCTTGTCTTGCTGGCCAAGCAAACAACGTTTGAATTCGGACGTGTTTGGCTAATCCCGACCGGAAGAAAAGAGAGCAGAAGACAACGGCTGACACTGTGCGTTGCGGACGGGCTTGGAATTCCATTTGAGGAACTGAACTAGGCTAACCGAAAACGATTGGCTGTCGGAGACCCACTAGGCTCCTGCCGCTCTTGGACCCGCCCACTCGGCCCCTCCACGCCCACCCACTTGCCCGCCCAGCGGCTCCATCCTCATTTGGGAGAGGAGAAAGAGACGGCGGCTACGAGAGAGAGAGACGTTGGTGAACTACGAGCACTATCTTCATCGTGGCCGCGCCTAGGCCAACATTCGCAGACCAACCCGGAACATCGCGCCCCGTCTGTTTTTGGCCGGGTAGAACTGCCAGCAAAGCAGCTGCAACCAGCGGGAATCCCAGGCGCGTCGTCGTTGCCAGCACAGCCTCGCAGTGGCAGTGCTCCCGGAAGGCTGATCGCGAGACTGCCTCGTCTGGCTTCTAAAGACAGCAACAACCACGTACCTTTGTACCCCACACACAACCCGATCGAGCGGTCCGGCATCGACCCATGGACCAACAGCATCCCCAGGCCCGCGGGCGCTCGCCCTCGGCCACATCGCCCGGCGCGGGTATAAGGAATGCCCACTCGCCGTCGCCTGGTCGCTTCCCCAATCCGAATGAAGCCGGAGCCTCCTCAGCCATCGGTCTTGGAGTCGGCCTTGTCGACCCTGCTCTCCAGCACTACCCAGTGAACCAGTCCGATTTCTCGGCTTATGACGCGAACGCCGGCAGCTTCCTGAGCAACCAACAATCTGCCCCGCAACCCTTCTCCCAGCCCGGCCTTGTGAACCCCTCCACCGTGTCCGCCTTCGATTTGACCCAGGACTATTCCAGCCAGATCAAGGACGCCCCCTCCCCGTTCGGCGCTTCGAGCCCCGGCAGCTTCTCGCCGCAGTCGCAGCAGCAGCAACAGCCCAATCTTCTCGCGCCGAGCTTTGGCGACGCCGACTTCACCATCTTCCCGCCTACACCAGGCGAGCCGCAGTTCAACACTCCGCTCTTCGGCGCCGACAGCCAGCAGCAGCTCTCCGTCACCGAGCCCAACATGATGGCCCAGGCGAACCATAACCCCACCCCTCCTCACCTCCTCAACCCCGACCCGCAGCAGCCCGGCTCGGCGAACCACTCCCCCCACTTCAACCAACACCAGTTCTCCTCGCCGCCGGGAAGGCACTCTAGGCATGTGTCTCTCGGCCCCGAGGCGGCGCTCCTTCCGGGGCAGCTAGACTGGACCCACGCCGGGCCTCAGTTTCAAGGCCACAGACGCAGCGCTTCAGAGTATTCGGATGTCTCCTCAGCCGCTGCCTCTCCCAACCTCGTCAGCTCAGATACCTTTGACCATCTCGATCAGACCCATTCGCCGATGCAGCGGTCGCAGGACGCCGCGCTGTATCACGAGCTGCACGGAATAGGAAGCTTCAGCATCTCAGACACTGGCACACACAGCCCCAGCCATAATGGAGCTAGGAGCCCATCCCATAGCCCGGCCATCTCGCCCCGTATCCTGCCCCAACAGCTGCCCGACATGAGCCAGCAGGGCAGCTTTTTGCTGCCAACCCAGAACAACGGCTTTGGCCCGCCGTCGTACATGCATGCTGCTCAAGAGGCGTTCCCTCAACTCCCGCAAGAGGGCCCGGAGCTGCAACAGGGAATGCCAGCGCCGCCATCCATCAACATCGACTTTGCGCCGACTGCTACTAGGAGCGGCTTTGAGCAACCAAAGAGCCTCGATATAGATTCATTAACCCCGCCAGAGCGAGGTATGTAACCCCGTTCCTGCGCCGTCTTTTGCCAACTTGAGAGACTGACATTGTCCTTCCCAGGGCGCCTTCGGATACAACGGCCGCGCGCTGTGACTGACCCTTACAACAACAGTGGCGCGCTCCTGAATGCCCACCGCAGTGCGTCGGCCTCGGGGGGTCTCTCCCCCGAGGCTGCCGCGGGCGCGCAAGCCAACACATCCCGCTCTCTCTCCCCTCTTGACCGCGCAAGTGCCACGGCTTCGGCGAGTAGAAGGCGCCAGTCCACCTCAGCGGTCCCCAACAATATCATGGCGCTCCGTCTTGTGGACCCAGAATACAATGGTGGCGCTCAGGGCGAGGGTGGCGGCGGCGGCGCAAAGCGCGTGCAAAAGCACCCCGCCACCTTTCAGTGTACGCTCTGCCCGAAGCGATTTACGCGGGCCTATAACCTACGATCCCATCTCCGGACACATACCGACGAGAGACCGTTTGTTTGCAATGTGTGCGGCAAGGCGTTTGCGCGCCAGCACGACCGCAAGCGGCATGAGGGCCTCCACTCCGGCGAGAAGAAGTTTGTCTGTAAGGGAGACCTGAAACGGGGCGGGCAATGGGGCTGTGGCCGCAGGTTTGCCCGCGCTGATGCGCTTGGCCGTCATTTCCGCTCCGAGGCGGGCCGCATCTGCATCAAACCGCTCCTCGACGAGGAGATCGCGGAGCGCATGAGGCAGTATGACGAGGACCGGAGACAGCAGGCCCAGCATGCCATGGCCCAGGGTATGGTCATGCAAGCGCCGGGCATGATCCTGGACCCGAACGCCGGAGGGTACCCGATGGATGGCAGCGGCAACTATGCGCTCCCGCAGGCGCTGCTGGCCCAGTATCCTGCCCTGGCGCAGATGAACTGGGGGGCCGCCGACATGGGCGCCGGCAGCGGCATCGAGGACGAGATGAGCGGCAGAAGTAGCTTCGATGCTAGCGACTACGATGAGGCTGACGACGGTGGCTATGTTAGCGGCCCTGGCACCGGCTTCGGGCCCGGCGGGATGCAGGAGAACTTTGGCGAGATGGGCTACGCTAGTGACTACGGCGGGCGCTGATTTTCTTTTATTTCTCTGATTTCTTGGCCCCTTGCGTACATGGTAGCAACCGGACTCTCCGAACGCACTCTTGGGCAAGGACGGGGTTTGCCCGGGTTTCTTTTGGGCGGCTGGGATTGATAGGCCTTATACCTCCTTCCCTTGGCTATATTTTGTTTTCCTTTTTCTTCGCCCCAAAACGTCACACTTGTGTTGCTTGGATCAGTGGGTGCAGCGTGTGTGGATGGATGGGTTTTTTGTTGATGACACTGATGATTCCGTTGATATTTTTACTTCTCATGATGTTAGATGGGTGCTCACTGTGTTTGGGTCGGGCGGGGGGCAACACGGAGGGAGGGTTGTTGGCACGGCCACGGCTACTTGGGTCATGATTTTGTAGACTGGATTGCAATGGTTATAGATACTACAAGCGAGTATTTGACTTTTCCTGTTGCTTTTTGGAGAGTGATGGACGCCGCTCAACCACACTGGCCACGTCGAATCCCAGGTTGTTGCAGAGCAGTTGCTTGCCCGTGCCAGTTAGTGAACCTGATCTATTAGCGCCGGTCCCCTTGAAAGGGGTTATTGCCTAGACAGTGCCTAAAGCATTTACTTTTACGATGGCAATTGGAGTTTGTCAAGTATCTCGAGTCCCGAGGTCACTGCCGCGGCTGGGGAGCAGTCCCCAGGTCCTTCACAGCCAATCACACTCACCGAGTACCCGGAATGGAGAAACGAGCTCACCGATCCGCCAATCGGGCCCGACCGCCTGGGCCCAGTAAAAAATTGGCGATATTCTAGATGCGCTTGGAAGCTCCCCGGATCGTGATCCGCTTCTCGACGATTGAAAACGGAGCTCCCTCTTCTGCCAGCATCCTTCCCCATCCTTTTCTCCTACCAGACCCGTCACCCACCTCCCCCAAAGAACGTAATCCCACCCTGTTGCTTCGCAGTCAACACCTAATTCCAACACAATGGTTAGTGGCCGCCCTTCCTGCTTGCTCTCCCCTTGATGCGACCAGGAGCTCTCGACAGCTTCGCCGCCAACCCCTAATGCCGCCATTGCCGATGCCGATGCTGACCGCCCACTCACTTCCCGACAGGCCACCTCGTTCCGCTCCATCAAGGCGCTCGTCCCCCTGCTCGACCGCGTGCTCGTGCAGCGCGTGAAGGCCGAGGCCAAGACGGCTAGCGGTATCTTCCTGCCCGAGTCGAGCGTCAAGGAACTCAACGAGGCCAAGGTCCTGGCCGTCGGCCCCGGCGGCCTCGACAGGGACGGCAAGCGCGTGCCCATGGGCGTGTCTGCCGGCGACAAGGTCTTGATTCCTCAGGTACGAACCAGCGCATTTACCTTTACCCACCTACGGTTCCGGTGGTGGTTATATATCATGGCATGGATTGCTAACGGATGGACTACTGCACAGTACGGTGGCTCGCCCGTCAAGGTTGGCGAGCAGGAGTACCACCTCTTCCGGGACAGCGAGTAAGTGACACATCTATATATGACTTTGCCTTGTTCAATGCTGACATGGAGGGTTGTGCTGCAGGATCCTGGCCAAGATCAACGAGTAAAATGGGAACGGACCGAAAATAGATACCCACGAAGCAACGATTGTGTACTATATAATGTATCAAATACAACACCCCCTGTGTACGACATCTCGAGGGACAATTTGGTCGGCGGCTGCGTCGAGCGGCGTAATACTAGCACCCTTTCGGGTCGCCGGATGGAAGAAATAGATCCATCTCCACTCCTGTTGTGTGTACCTCTTGGTTGATTCTGCTGGTTTGGCTTCGAGCTGCCGTTTTCTCGAGACGAGGGCGGTGTTTGTCTCGAGCGGCGCATGGCCTTGTCCGTGGACTGGACTGCAAGGTTGTGTGTTTTTGATCTGTGGGGGACGGGATGAGATGGGGCCCAGGGGTGAGCGGCGTGTCCTGGGAGGGTTCTCCAAAGTTCAAACCGACGTCGTTCCGGTACGGCCAATTGCAATGCCCCAGATTCGGGGTCGCAGCATCGCCAGCCAGCAAAGCTCACTGTCGGCACCAATTTACCCTGTCACGGTCCGGTGT
This sequence comes from Chaetomidium leptoderma, assembly GCA_033296705.1. Taxonomy (NCBI): domain Eukaryota; kingdom Fungi; phylum Ascomycota; class Sordariomycetes; order Sordariales; family Chaetomiaceae; genus Chaetomidium; species Chaetomidium leptoderma. Next base: position 6,767 of record MU856989.1, on the reverse strand, counting down.
CACAATCTGACTCCATCAGTTTGCGGCGATCCCGTTCATCCCATGTATCTATCTGACTGAGTATTCCCGGCAGTGACGGCATGCGGCTAGCCTGTTCGTTTCTTTGGACATACCGAAGGTCAGATCAGATGGGGTTCGGGATGTCCTGTCTCGCTTATCTGCAGGGAAACGTTTCAGAGTGAACGTCAAGTGCCGACAACGTCGGCCCCTGACTTGCCCTCTAACCGCCGGTCCTCGCATTTTCGCGCGCAAAGCCAAGCGCTTGCGCGGCTAGTTAGACCTTGGTTTTTAGCGTGGTAAATGATCCGCAATGGTTTGTTTCCCTGGATTCAACTCCCGACTTGCAGGGACCGCCGGTCGGCCAGGCAAAGGGGGCAAGGCAGGTCGCACAGCACACACAGCACAGGGCTGGTTGGTGTCAAGCAGGCCGCCCTGTCTTACCCGAGATGCAAGGGGCGGCAGAATTCCTCAATTCAAAACCGCGGCGTGCAGTAGTTGCAAAGTGGAAGGGTTGTTAGTGTTTGCTGATGCCTGGGTTGCCCCCCTATTTTTCTAGGATACCTGGTATTCCGGGAGTGTAAAAAAAAACCACATATATGATGATCGTCTGAGCAGCCCCTGTTGGCTGTTTGTCAGTGGGAAGTAGAAATAACCTGTGTCTTTTTGACTGCTAAGCTTTTTGTCTCTTTTTGCTCCTCAACTCCGGTCTCTTTGGTTGGGGATTTCTGATTGAAGGACGCTCTCTCGGCCGTTTGCTCTCAAGGTGAGACCCCCCCTCCTTTCATCACCCATCATGTGTTGTTCCAAGGCGTCAGGTGCTGGCCTCGTGTCTTGGGACCCCCCGTCGGACTTGTTTGTCTTTTCCTTTCTCGCATTGGATGTTTTTAACCAGCTTTGTAGGGCTCCACACGTTCTCTTCGAAACAACGTTAAATTCCAGCCACTCCTTTGACTAGCCCCGGCGGATATCCCCTTTGGCTCCTCATTCATTCGTTTTTGGTTTCTCTTCAAAACACGAACAGATTCTTCCCTGGAGGACGACTGTTCCTTCGTCTCTCAGTTGGATTTGCATTCATTCCTTTGCTCCAAGGCTGGCCTGTGCAACATGCATTCCTCGATTCTCTTCCTCGGTCTGGCGACCGCCTTCGCCCCCCTATCGAACGCGCATACCGTCTTTAGCACCCTTTTCGTGAACGATAAATCCCAGGGCGATGGAACCTGCATCCGGATGAGCAAGGAGGGGAACGTTAGCACCCATCCCATCGCCGGCGGGCTCGCCAATGAAGACATGGCTTGTGGTACGTTTTGCTAGTTGTCTGCCCAATCTCTTATTGTCCCCGGAACTTCACACTAACTGCCACTTCCAGGACGGGATGGTCAAGAGGCTGTGGCATTTACCTGCCCGGCCCCGGCTGGCGCCAAATTGACAATGGAGTTCCGCATGTGGGCCGACGCCTCGCAGCCTGGCTCCATCGACCCGTCCCACCTCGGCCCCATGGCCGTCTATCTCAAGCCCGTTTCCGACATCAAGAGCGACCCGGCCGCCGGCCCGGGCTGGTTCAAGATCTGGGATGAAGGCTACGACCCGGCCGCCAAGAAGTGGGCCACCGAGAAGTTGATCGCCAACAACGGCCTCCTGAGCATCAACCTGCCCTCGGCCCTGGCCACGGGTTACTACCTCGCCCGCCACGAAATCATCACGCTCCAAAACGTCACCAACGACAAGGTCGACGCGCAGTTCTACGTCGGCTGCGCGCAGCTCTTCATCCAAGGCACCGCCGCCTCGGACTCCACCATCCCCGCGGACAAGCAGGTCTCGATCCCGGGCCACATCGACGCGGCCGACCCGGGCCTCTTCTTCAACGTCTACACCGAAGACGCGACCAAGTACACCGTCGTCGGCCCAGACGTCTTCTTCCCCACCTCCCCCGCCGCCACCAACAACAACAAGCAAACCTCCTCCAACCAGGCCCAGCAGCAACAACAACAACAAACCGAGGGCCTGATCCCCAAAAACTGCCTCCTCAAAAACGCAAACTGGTGCGGCACCGAGGTGCCCGCCTACACGGACGAGGCCGCCTGCTGGACGTCGGCCGAGAACTGCTGGAAGCAGCTCGACGAGTGCTACCACACGGCGCCGCCCACGGGCAGCAAGGGGTGCAAGATCTGGGAGGAGGAGAAATGCGCCGTCATCCAGAAGTCGTGCGAGTCGAGCTCGTTTCCGGGCCCGTCGAACAAGGGGGAGAAGCTGGGCGGTGACAAGGTGGACGCGCCGATTCCGGGCGGCGGCAAGTTGCCCGCGGCTGTGAACGCGGGTGCCGCCGCTGGGGATGGTCAGGAGCAGGGGCAGGGGCAGGGGCAGGGTGGTGGTGGTGGTGGTGAGGTGGCCGCGACGCCGACTTCTGCTGCTGCTGCTGCTGCTGCCACTCAGACGAAGACGCCTGTTACCTCGAGGTGCAAGAACCGTCGTCGGGACCGCCGCCAGCGGAGGCGGATGAACTGAATGGCGGTTTAAAAGGGTTCTTTTTACCCGACGGAGATGTTTTTTTGGTGTACCTGACGGCGTGGTTCGTCGATTCGATTCGATTCTTAACGAGGCATGTCCTCGGAGCTTGTTCTTCTCTTCTGGCCTGGGCTCGGTCCCTCGTTCTTTGCTTCTATTCGGATGTACGACTGTTCTTTTAGATTTGAGAATACCACTGTGCTTTTCATTAAGCAACTAACTGATGATTCCCCGCAATGACACTGTAGTCCGAGATAAAAGCGAATCCCGCCGGTACACCGCCAGATGAGGGCGGCTACTGCTAGGATGAGGTTTGTAGGGAATACCTCCCTATGGCTCGAACTGACGTATAATCCGACATCGCAGGCCTTGTCGCCGAAATCCCGGTCGTGGAACCGGGTCGGATAACTCGTCGACTGACATCCCAAGGTAGCAGCACCCTGCGTGTGGATACATACGGGAACCCTTTGGAAGGAGGGCGAGGTGCTCTAACCTCAGGTCTTCTCGCCCGATGACGTCCTTGACTTCCTATGGGGTATGTAGGCGAGGAGCTTCTCTGTGAGAATCACCGGGTTGGATCTGAGAAGAATGGCGAATGCAGTGGCCCAGGTTCTTTGGTACCGGGATGGGTGCCCGCCAACATGAGCATCGAGTAGCAAGTCTTTTTATTATTTCGCCGGCCAGCATCATGCGAAAACAACATTCTTCCTCCGTAACATTATACTTCCCTCAAAACAGGTGATAGCCCTTGCATTAAAAGGGGGAACCCCCGTATAAAATACAGGACCACAAGCCACAAGCAACTCGAACTCTGGATAGCACTCTAGTTGTCTCAACACAAGGAATTAGTCTCCGTAAATGCACTCATCTGCGATCCGCAAACTCCAATAATAGCAAAAAGAACCCCCATGCCCACCGAACCGTGCGATATTTGCACATTATGCCCACATAGCATTAGGCCAGCAACTTCAAGATATCCGCCGTACGAGTCTCTTTAGTCTTCTTCTGCTTCCCTCCCTTCTCCTGGAAAGCCTTGTTGACCAGCTCGCGTTTTTCGGACTGGATGTCTAGCACTCGCTCTTCAACGGTGCCCTCCATGACCAGCCTCCACACTGTCGTGGGCCGGGTCTGGCCCAGACGGTGGACGCGGTCAACGGCCTGGTCCTCGATGGCCGGGGCCCACCAGCTGTCAGCAAGGACGACCGTGTCGGCCGAGACCAGGTTTAGGCCGACGCTGCACACGCTCAGACTGGCCAGCATGATGCGGGTGGACGGATCGTGGTCGAGCGCCCGGATGGCGGCGTCGCGTTGGTTAGTGTTCATGCTGCCGTCGATGCGGGTGTAGGTGTACCGTGCCTCGTCCAGCTGGCGCTGGATGACAGTCAAGAAGGACGTCCACTGCGAGAAGATGATCACCTTGGATCCGTCGTTTTTCAGCGTCGCCTGGAGGATCTTGAGAAGTGCTTCCGTTTTGGAGCTCTTGGTCTCCGAGTCGAGGCTGTCTTCATCCTCGCCCCCTTCGGGTACTGGTTCGACTAGCTTGTCCTCGGCGAGCTCGGCGCGGCACATGGGACACTTGTGCTGGATGTCGATGACCTTGGAGATGCAGGCGCGGCAAAAGAAGTGCTTGCAGTGGGTAATGACGGGATCGGTCAGGGGCTCCATGCAAACAGGACACTCCTCCTGGCTCTCTATGACAAGTTGGAGGGCCTGTTGCAGGAGAGCGCGGTTCTCGTCATTGAGCGGGACGACGTCCTGTTCCTCCAGGAGCTTCATCAGATCGGTGATTCGCTCCTTGCACAAGGTCCAGTGATTGCATCTGTAATGGTTAGCGGGCCGGTAGTCCCCTACCGAGAAACGGATACGCACGTTTGGCGAAGACGCAGGAGTCTCTCGAGAACGCCTTGGAATCTGCCCTTCTGACCGGATTTGGATTTCTTCTGGAAGTCTTTCAGGGCGCCTTGCGCCTCGGACCTAGCCACTGTTAGCAGCAGCGCAGAGGGCGAGTCCATGTAAATCGCTCACAGCAAAGCCTCGTATTTCTTCTTCTCGCTCGTGGAGAAGGTAATGCGTGTGATGTACTCAGTCTTGGGCGGAAGCTTGAGATCCACAAACCGCATGTCCTTGCGCCGACGGAGGCAGATATCCTTCATGAGGGATTGCAGGAGGGCCTCGGCACGAGCGTCTCCGTTCGCCAGCGGCCTTGCAATAACTGCGTTGAAGACGTCAGATTGCTCGATGCCACCGGTTATGTGGAGAAACTTTAGAAGCGAGTGAAGGTCCCGGATGTTGTTGACGCTGAAAGACTCATGTCAGTCGAGGTCAAAGATGAGATGCTTGTGAACTTACATTGGGGTCCCTGAGAGCACCCATCTAGACTGTGCCTTCAGCATGCAGGCCGCCTCGGCCGCCTTCGTTTTGGCGTTGCGGATCGTGTGGCCTTCATCCAAAACGACGCGACGCCAGTCAAGCTTGGAGAGAGGACCACCGGTGGCCGCCTCGCTGCTCAAGGTACCGTAGCTGGTGACGACAACCCGGAAATCTTTCAATGACTTGGCGGCGGTCTGCCGCGACGCTCCGTGGTAGATGAGCACGTTGGGCAGATGCTCATCGTGGACATGGCGCTTGATTTGTTGTTCCCAGTTGCTCATCACGCCGACTGGTGCAACAATGAGTGTGCTTCCCTGCCCGCCAGTCATGATCAGGCTGATGATCTGAAGTGTCTTGCCGAGGCCCATGTCGTCTGCCAGGATGCCGCCAGACAGGAGGCTAGGAGGCGATGCAACAGTAAAGTTGGTGGCGATGTTGTTGTATCGGCCTTTGGCATCGCGTTTCCAGAGCTGTGTGGATTCCGAAGACCCTGGCTCGGGGAATGCTGGGTTTTCTCTGGCCGTGAGCCAAGCAAGACCCTGAAGTTGATACGGCAACAGCTTGGCGCACACCTCATCAGGTTGTTCGGCTTGGGGCATCTCGGAGAGCTGGTCTTCGCTCATGGCCAGCGTCTGTACAATATCCCCACCGGCGCGAAAGTCGACGGTCTGGCTGGTCTTGGCCAGCTGTTCCAGAGACACGGCTTCTTCCTCTTCGGCTGGAAACCCGGCAGTACCTCTGCCGCTCTTCAAGCCCATGGTTTTCCGTTGCTGCTCGTTCTCCTTCCGGGTCTGCTTGAGCTGCGTGGCCTTAACAAGCTTGTCTCTCTTCAGACGCTCCTCCAAATCGGCCCGACCCAAGGCTTCGGCGGTCCCGTAGATGTACATGCGGATAGGGCAGTCGTAAAAGGCCTTTTCGCCGGTAAGCATGGCCTCCATGGCTATGTCATCAGAATCCAAAAACGGGGCAAGCTTCGCGGCTACCGCTCTCGGGATGTGACCGATCTGTCTTCCAAGCACATTGTCGACACGAATTGCATTGGGATCATACTGCAAGACGCTAGTGTCAGCCCGACGAGCAGGGCCCGACAGTGAGACATGTTTGACTTGCCTGATTCGAGGGCTCCCGGCGGCAGACCACTACCTCGCCGGCGGTCGCCATGCCATTGTAGTACCTGACACCTACAATCTTGCCGTCTGTTTATCGTCAGCCAGGGTACGCTGTTGTCAGTGGAATAGGAACATACCTAGGGAGCCATACAACTCCCGCTGCGGGCCATCGTCACCCTGGGTGAGATCCTGCGTTGAAGGCTCGAGATCGTCGTTGGCAGGGGGCCGCTGGCTTGCACTCGGGCCGCTGGCCGAACTCGAGGGCACTGTAGGCGGCCTGGGCACGGGGGCAGAGATTTGTGCGCTGTGCGACGACGAAGGGTAGCGGGGTGATTTGGCGGGTCTCTGCGTGTCGTCGCTTAAGTCGATGACCTCGCGGGCCCGCTTGGTCGGACGCGGCATTGCGGGTCGGTTCGCAGGATCTCGCCCAGGAGTGAGTTAAAATTGTGAGGTTTTGAGGTGAAGTTGGAATGCGACGATGGAATTATGAAATGGGGATGGCAGCAGAAGGTCAGCACACCAAGCCTCAAGGTGATGGGACATCGCTCAATCGGGAAAGAGGGACGCGCGAAAACCCCTGTCAGGTAATGCGTGTGCACGTGATTGGCAGCCGAAAGTACGGAATGCGGGACCCGAGCACGGGCGCCGCGACAGACTTCTGAGCACAAACCAATCAACGCAACGTTTCCTCTTGAAGCGGCAAGCGTCCGTTTCCTCGCAAACACTGCACTAAGAAAAAGAAAAAGAAAAAGAAAAAGAAAAAGAAAAAGAAAAAGAAAAAGAAAA
>MU856988.1:7161-75109 GCA_033296705.1 Chaetomidium leptoderma | reverse complement strand
AAGAACCCTCCCAGACCCCGACGATGAGTGGCATACTGCTTCAACAACAGGCGGCCAATGCCGAGCACGACCTTCCGCCCTCTGCGCAGCCAAGAGTACCACCTAGCACCGCCGAGGACCAGGACGCCGACGACGAGGACGCTAGCGACGACGACGATGACGCTGACGACGATCACGACCTACAGCCTCCTCGGCCACGGCTACCAACCATCCCTCAACGCCGACCAGCCTCCTCCAGTTCTTCGCCTCGGGGTCGTGGTCGTTTGCGTGGCAGACCAAGACTTGCCCGCAACCCGGTCGGCCGCCCTCCAGGATACCAGCCCCCTCCGCGCCCCCCCCGCCGCGACAGCCCTCGCGAACTCGACGAGGCACCACCGCAGTTTGCTGGGGATGACCAAGAGGCGCCGCTGTCGGCGGAAGATGTTGCAATTAAAAGGGAGTTCGACGAAACGCTCGCGGCAGAATCGATGCGGTCCTGCGTGCGCTGTAGGGAACGGTGGTTTGATGTCAAGCCCCTGGCGGACGGCGTTTGTAAGCGATGCCACGACAAGGACGACAAGAAGCGCCAGGATGAGCCATTCCTTTACTCGGCCGCCAACCACCTCGACTTCGGGCCCGTCCCACACGACCTGCCCAAACTTGAACCAATGGAGGAGCTCTTCATTGCGCGAGTACACGTCAGCGTCAACGTCTTCACGGTATGTCACAATTCCCCGCTGAAGATAACTAGCTAACGGGTTTCAGGTGCGAGGGCAACAATATAAATACCGCGGGCATGTAGTCCACTTTCTTCGCGACGTCGGCAAGGTTTACACCGAGCTTCCTCTACTGCCCCAAGATCTCGACATTGTTATACTCCGCCCACGCGGTTCCGAGGGCGTCGAGCAGATGGACCGGCAGTTCCGCAACCGCTTCAGGGTACGCCGTGCAGCTATCGAGGCGTGGCTGAGGTTCCTCGCAGCCAACCACCCTGGCTACAAGGATTTCGTGTGGAACCACCACAACCTCTCCCAGCTGCCCGAGGACGGTAACGTCCTCGACCAGTTGAACATCCACGAGATCGAGGAGCCCGAGGGCCCGCCCGCGGATTCTGGCCCCGTCGACGAACCAGGCGAGGATATCGAGGCGGTCGACGAGGCTGCGGTGCCCAACCTGCTGATCCACGACTCCGAGTTGAACCAGCTCCGAGGGCAGGTCAACGAGGAGGTTGACAGAGCCGACGAGCAGGTGCCCCTGCAGGCGGCCGACCCCCAGGCTGCTCACCAGCTGCAGATGCCCTCCATCCGGCGTACGCCTCTCGACGAGTTCAACCAGAAGTATGCCCTGCTCTCCCTGACATGCCCGACGTTGTTCCCTCGAGGAATCGCAGACTTTGTCGAGCCGAGGCAGCGGAGCGTGACCTACCAGGAATACATCCAGGTCTGGGACGCGAGCAGCGGGTACGGGAGCAGTTAGCGCGTTAGATCATAGATACGCAATTGTAGTTTAATTGAGCAAGTCGCTTTGTTTTTTGGCCGACGGACAGGTTTTGGCGCTTCGCACTACACTCGATTGTCCTCCGGAGAGGGACAGGAAAATTGCCAGGAGCGAAAGAGAGGAAGGAAGTGCCCCGTAGCGTAGCGAAGGGCCGCACGACTGACGAGCGAAGCGACGCCAGCAATTTTATAGCGTTCTAATCTACTACGTCGAAGGTACCGTTAGCCTATATATCGACTATAGCCTCTAACTCCTACCTCTCGACCTTTTCTAGCTCGTCTAGGGTTAACAAACCCTATACTACTATATCGGTACCCTTATCTACTAAAAACCTCTTCTATTAACGGAGGCGCTTTAGACGCGTAAGCTTCTTAGTTAACTCGCGCTAGTTCTCCTCTAGCTTCCGCTATACTAACTTAAGAGACTCTTTAGTATCTCGCTCTTCGTACTCTAGGCGTTTAGTTTCCTATATAATTTTGTCTACTATAGAGGTTAGCGGTAAAATGGTAACTACGGAAAGGTAATACGTATATATATAAATAGGTACCCTAGAACTATTACAAGATCGACCGTAGCGGACGTAAGCGTCGTAACGCTTCGCCTTCGCGATTATCTTATACGACTAACCTTGTTACTTACAAAAAGAGCAAGGTATAACGACAAACCCGTTCTTACTAATGAACTAAGCTAGACGGTTACGATGTTTGGAGGAATCGGAACGGCGTTTTTCAATTCGACCTAACATCTTCATTAATAAAAAGACGATGTAGGAGAGAAGAATCGTAGTACTTACAAGCGTAGGCTATTGGCAGTACTTGAAATAATCATTAGTCTTTTAGGACGAAAAGACGTTAAGGAGGAGTATCGTGTTACGGAATAACTATAGAGGGGGGCCTAGGGCGATGTAGGAGGTACCTAGGGCGTGCCGATAACCAATTATTAAGGAACTAATGGGAGTTAGCTCGCGCTTAGTATTAGCGAGCCGACAAGGAATATCACTACGGTTACGGTAATAAAAGTAAGATATTACTACGGTTACTATAAGGAAAGTGAACCTTACAAGTATTACGGTAATAGGGGTAATATAGTAGATAGATATATAGTTACTTATTAGGAGCGAGACTAGGGGACCTAGGAGTTTCCTAGTAAGTAACTATTTAACTTGTATTCCGTAGATACATTGAGACCTTTGCTTGTACATTTGTTTGTAGATCCTTTAGCTCTACCGAATTAACACGCAACCCGGATACCTCTAGTAAACCCTCTTAGAGAGCGTTAGACGATTCGTTACAGTTGCTGTCAAAGAGGTATAGGAAAAGGTCCCTGAAGACTAGCTCTTAGAATTAGTTTAGAGTATACCCAACTATATTTAGGTAGTTATCGCGTCAAACGGGCTCTATACTAGATATTGATTGAAGTAGTTTGTATAGACTAGAACACTTTGGAAAGTTAGATTGCGATGTCGGGAGAGAAGGGGGAGGTATAAGCGAGATACCCCTGTTAGTACTAGACCCACTGCTATTATTTCAGGCCCCTACCTTCGTATTGTAGTGCAAGCTAATTGGCTAAGGTGCCCCCTAGCACCCTCTGAGTATTTCTCAGGAACCCTCCGTACTTCGTTGATCGTTAATAGGCTAAGCCGGAGTTGTGTTGTAGGCCTAGCCAACTAGCTTCTAGACAACCCTGCTATAACAGGGTTTCCCTTGTATTCCACAACATCGAATCTCAATATATCTACTACCCTTATTGCTTAGCGCGTACCTCGCAACAGGTTGGGGTGATTTTGTCATCTGAATACACCTCTTCTACAGCGGTATTTATTTCCCTCTCGATAGTCCAACATAGCTACGAGCTTGCTCAAGTAAATCTCGCTATACCCTTACCTATATAGCTAGAATATACGATAGAAGTAGTCGCGTCGGAATAGATATAGGAAGAGATAGATAATGACAAGCTCGTCTTTAACTACATTAGAGTGATCGTATGTCAAGGCTCACGCTACCTCTTCGCTCGCTAGTAAGATCGATACGCGCCTATCGATATAACAAAACTCGACCTCGAAGAGATACCTGATACGTTCCTATACGTACAAATCTCTGCTAGCTAGACGCGAACCTCTAACCCCCTACCTATAGATAGCTACATTAAGTAGCCTAACCTACTTGAGTACGGCGATACGTCAAACTACTATACTATCCTACTACAAGAGATAGAGATATATGAAGTACTACGGTAGTATCCGTACCCTAATATTGTACGGTATTATAGCTACGTTATAGAGAATGGTAAGTTCCGCGGTATTTACCTATAGAAGTATTTAACAATGCTTAAGTAGCGCGTCGAGCGATATACCAAGGCTAAAGATAAACGCGAGCTAGCTCTATCCGAGACGAAGAAGCGACAACTAGTATAGGGTATCTAGGACGGTGTCGTATACCTATACCTCTTAGGCCTAGTGTATAACGATTTAAATCCGTCTAATATTATAGTAGAGGACGATACCGCTATTATCATCGACTTCGACTCGTGCCAGCGATAGGGCGAGCCTATAGGTATAAAGGGCTCGATACCTAGATAGGGGACCTACACCGAGTATATAAACTGGGAGAGCGATGTAAGGAACTTGGATTAGATAGAGCGGTATTTACTTGGTAGAGAGCGGCGATCATATAAGGGATGTTTTGAGGATGAAACACCCTAGTTCCTTCTATTATCTACTAGGTTTGGAAGTTGTCGTCGAGGTTGGGTGAGCTGAGATATTCTCGTGGAATGATAGACTATCGCTTGCCGATGTAGCCGGACGGGAGTGTACGGAGTAGCGTACTCCAGGGCCTGAGACGAGGATTCAAGTTCGCTATCTACGAGGTCTTGTGTATGGAGTACGTAAGCAACGCCGGCGTAGAGCGCAACGGCGAGTAACTGGTACGGGTTGAGCAGAAGCTCGGAAAGATAGGGTTCCCCGAGGTCACGGAGGTATATAACAAGAGGGATAAGGCGATAGAGGAGGAATGAGAGAGAAACCGGCTTTCCCAGATACTCCACCAGATCAATCCTGTACCTAGCTATCGTTATACGCCCTGAGGCGTCTCGTTCGCTGCGCCGTAGACTTACAATTCCATCAGCTAATAAGCGGTACGGTCAGGTATTCATAGCAAGGCAAGAGGCGGGGCCGCAAGGCGGTAGTCATCACGTAATAAATACATTCTGAAATAGAAATCCTATCTATCCGTCCGCCAACTTCCGGCCTTTCCTTCTCTTTACTGCCCTACTGAATGAGGTGTCTGGAGTGTCCGCTTGCTGCTTGGCGATACTCGACTGGCTATCCTGCTCGCCAGTAGAAGCGGAGGTAAGGGTATATTGGGAGACCTGGCCAAAGGTAAGGGAGCGGTCTGGCAGGGCGGGCGGGCGTCAGTGTCACCGGCGGAATAAAAGTATACAAAAATAAATAGAGAGTGTTCGACCTACTCGACTTGTTATCCACAAAAATCGGCGTCCCGGGTTCGGTCCACGGCAGGGCGTACGCCGGTAGAATAAAGTTGCTGATGGTCTGGAAGGGTTAGCTGAAGGCGTAGTCGAAGGCATTTATCCGGGGTATAGAGCCCGCCCTAGCCCCGGAGTAGGCTACTGCTATACGACCGCTGGTGGAAGCTATAGTCGAAAATAAATAATACGATGACGCTGATCAATGGTAGTACGACAGACAATTGACAGACGAATCGGTTCCGCGACAATTGCTCGCTCAAATACAATGTACAACGACAACGACTACAACTAGAAAATACAACACCTAGCCTTGCTCGGCCGACCTAGCGATTAAGTAGCAATTATATAAATATCACATAAGGCACATATAAATATCTACTCTATTCTTAAGAAATAACAAACTACCCTAACTATCTCTAAATTCAGCCTAAATCTACATTCAAGGTAGAGGTAATCCCTCCTCCTAGTAGAACTACTCTAGGATCTAAAGGCATTGCTCGAAATACGTAGGGGGTTCCTAAGAATTATACTTGTTCCTATACCTTACCTACTTAACTAGGTACTCTAATCTCTCTTCTCCCTATCGCTACTCTAAAATCTCCTCGACGTTAAAATACTTATTACCTTAAACCTTCTTAGTCGTAGAGGTAACTCTTAAAGGGAGAGCGCGCGCCGTCGAGGAAATCCTCCCTACTAGTAACTTACAACGCGGGTTTTCTAATACGTGGTTATTTTACCTATAATTCGTATAAGGATTCTACGTAAACTCTACCTAAAATATCTCTACCCCGTCTACCTAAACGCGCTTAAAGACCGCTTTAAGTAGCTATTCCTCGAAGCTTATAAAGGTAGCCTTAAGTATCTCCTCTTCTAAAGTAGATACCTTTAAGGATTGTAGCTTAGAAATTCTACGCTAACTTTAGCGGCGCTTTAGACCTTAGGTTAGTAGTTATTAAGCTTATAGCAATAAAGAGTTAGTATAAAGATATACCTACTACTTAGGCGCTATTCTATAGGTTAAAGAAGCTAAAGTATTTATTTTACGGCGCTTCTCTTATAGCGGCTAAACGGTATCCTTATCCTTACTTTACCCAGCGTTACTTTCTATAATAGGAGACAAGTCCTCCTCGTCATTAGTATCGTAACGACGTCGCCGTCAATGATAATTAACGTTGTACTAAAGGTTAGCCCGCTCCTAGCTAGCGGATAGCTATATAGATAGCTTAGTATTAGCTAGCCTACATTCGTTACTGCTCTTATCGCCCGACAAACTTAGTATACTTACCCGACTCTCCTACACTTATGGTAGCTTAATAGAACTCTCTTTATCCTACTCTCCTCCGTCGTCTAGAATAAGGGGATAGCGATATTCTAGGTCGCTTGTCTAAACGCTATCGCTATAGTAGTCACGATGTTGAGAGAGGCGATAGCTGCTAGACCTCTATTGTAGATCAACCCTATAACTGGAGGCAGCGCTACATAGACTCTAGGGCAGAAGGCGTAGCTCGGTATCCGCTAGTTCGAGCTCGCTAGTACTCTCGTCGTCCTATAGTGTAGGTGTACGTACCTAGCTCTCCACTACTTACGGCGGCGCGGTAGGATACATCCTAATCTACTCTTCTCTATTACCTGGAACTAGATGATAGTACTCTAGGTTGCTCGTCTAACTACTATCGCCGCGGCGATCACGGTACTAAGAGGGGCAGTGGCTATCGGACCATAGCTATATTGCAAACTCGAGACTAGAGGCGGCCAGGCTTGGACTCTAAGGCTAATAATAAGGGTCCAATATAGACTGCGACTCATCGGGTTCTACAGGGTTATATACGCTCTTGGCGGTACGTCTCCGCCGGAGCGCCTAGGATGAAAATAGAAACCGCCTATCCCACTCCTCGTCGTCAAGGTATATAATAATAATATTCCTACACCGATGTGCCCTCAGGCGTGCCGGTCCTTCTTCAGGCTTATTTACAGGAGGAAACCATGCTTACGCTGGACGAAAACCTCCTCTTTTTTCGCGCGCTCCCCTTCAGTTCCAAACTCCACTTCTTGATCTAGGAATCCCTCATACTACAAATGCCGAGGCCCCAGCCGACCAGCGCCCTCGCATGCAATCGGCTATCCTCGGAAGTCACATGTCTCTAGTCTCCACCATTCCTATCCCTGCAGTTCTGTACCTTGCTACAGGGCTCACCCTCCCGTAGACTTCCGTTTTTGTTAGGCTGGACGATACAACCCTGGGTCTTTCTCAGCGCTCGGTCCCAGCTCTTGGCACTCGGGTTTTTCCGCTCCGAGTTACGCGGTTGTTGCCGATCGTTGTTCGGGTACAGAGGGCCCAGTCCCTGCACCCCCGAGCCGACGGCAATTCCTCGGACCCTTCTGGTGTGAACGTGACTCCTTGAAAAACAAGGAGGTGGAGGGGGAGCCGTCGTCAAGGTATATAGAACCATTGTAATTTAACGTTGTTCCGTATAGCTTTTCGGACGACCGGGAATTGTACTACATTCCATGGCCATAGTATATAGCGCTATATTCGGCAAGGGAAGCAGCGTCTATCTCTAGAACGGTAGTATCGTGTAGAGTATTGTTGGGAGTAGATGCCCGTCCTATCTCGAACGTAGTATAGCCGGATAGAATTGGTTGGGTCCGCGTCATATACGGAGTTTCAGGAGAGCTAGACAACGGCTCTAGAGAAGGCTGTAGGCTACCTCTCTGTTGCTACTAGTCTACAAACGCGTCGTCTAGGCTAGGCCTAGTGACCAAAGGCTCTAGCACGTCGCTATCGTTAGGAACAGTATTAAGACTTTCGCCTACGTAGGTATATCAGCGCACTCGCCTACCTAGGGATACGAGATTTAGGTATATACCCGCACTAGCAATACCGCTGGATTTAAGCTCCTTGGATATAGCTGTAACGAGCTCCTTAAGCGACGCGAAAGACGTGTTGGATCGGCTATCGTCGAGATCGTTATCGGACTCGCTATCGCTAGGGATTAGGATCGCACTGTCTTCCGAATTCCCGGCATCACTATGTCGAGAATTGTACGTATCCTGCTACGACGGCGGCGGCGGCGGCGGCGGCGACGGCGGCGAAGGGTCCTCCTTCCGAACCAGCAGCCCGCGACTCGTAGGGCCGGGGCCTACCGCCACAGGGGGGTTGTAAAAGACCTACTTGTCGAGACAGACCGTTACTATCTCGCTGCTTGTGACACTGCGCGCTGGTGAATTGTAGAAAATGTCAAAGGTTTAGGGAAGAATAGTTCCTAGAAGTGTTTAGTGTACAAGCTAGTTATCTTCGTATTCCTAGAGTGTCGGGGAACGAGCGAAATATATCTGTATACCGAGGAAGGGCAGACCCGATCGCTGAATTGGCAAGGAGCCAGACCCCGCCTCCAGCTCCCTCTCCGTCCTTACTAGCCTCCCAAACCTAGCTCGTAAGAGGAACGTGCTCAGCCGTAAAACGCCTCGTCCTATGCGGCTCCCTCTAGCTTAGTATAGGGAGGGACGAGATATCGATTTACCGGTCCCTCGCAACTCCGCTAATTATACAATTGCCGAGATAGAAAGGAGAAGGGCCCGGAAAAAGGGAGGCGTCGTAGGACATCGTATCGTTACGAATTATAGCCTTTGCCCTAAGGCCGCGTAGTCTATAACGTCGCTAGGGGTTGCCGTAGAGCGGCTTAGCTGAAGCGGGGGTTGGCGTGTCATCTCCTGTCCCGTTTTAGGCACTGCCTATAGTAAGGTAGAATCTCCTTAAGTAGTCTTACACGCGCTGTCGTTCCTACTAACTAGCTCCTTCTTAGACCCGATCTACCTCGCCGTCGGTAAAGCGGAGGCGGCGGCGCTAGCAAGGCTACGTCATCACTTCGGCGGCCGTATCGGCCTCCTTGACTCGGCCCTACCACCCCTATTCGCTACGGCCGGCGTATAGCCTAGAAATAGGCCGCAGTTAGATCAGGCTAGTCACCTATATACCTCGCTATAGCTACACTAGCATTCGGTCCGATTGTAGCTAAAAGGGTTCCTATAATCTATACACCGAGACGCTCTA
Organism: Chaetomidium leptoderma; assembly: GCA_033296705.1. Classification (NCBI taxonomy): domain Eukaryota; kingdom Fungi; phylum Ascomycota; class Sordariomycetes; order Sordariales; family Chaetomiaceae; genus Chaetomidium; species Chaetomidium leptoderma. The sequence continues at coordinate 66,099 of MU856988.1, read as the reverse complement.
GATCTGCTAAGCGAGAGAAGGCCTCCTGGTATCTCCGTATATAATAAAATCGATACCTATAGTATTTTTATAACTAGTTAGGATACGTAGGTCTTGCAAATTGTACGGAGGAACGGGGGGACGAGGGACCTACTAGGTAGGTATAGATTCTAATCCTATAGGTAAAAGGAGGTACCCTGAAAGGTAGAGTGGAAGGGGTAGATAGATAAGGTAAGATATCGCTAATGGGGAGAAACCAAGCGGGTGTTAAGTAGCTCCGAAGGGAGAGGGAGCTCGATGTCGAGACTAGAGTCGCGCTAAAAATTACAATCGACGAAATGTACTGTAAACGCTAAGAGTATCTCGATTAGAGAGGCGACGGCGGGCGGCTAGGGGACACTAAAAAGGATAGGGACGAGGTATCAAGCCTAGCGAAATAGGCATCGGAGCGCGGGCGACATTGGGCTAGCGGGCTACAGACAAGGGGGGTAGGGGAAGAGCGAAGTAGATAAGGAGGCGGGGGGCCGAGCGAAGGGGATAAGGGAGGGAGAAAGTCGAGAGTACAAGAAAGGGACGTCGGAGAAAAGGGGCTCTATTTATACGGCGCGCGCGGCAGGGCCGTACGAGGATGCGAGTCTGACGGAGCGCCATACCCGATTAGGAAGGACGCCGTTTCCGGATGTAGCGACAGCATGTTCAATACTACCAATGAATTTTACCTTTTTGCAAGTCGTGTTAAGAACAGCTGCGATAGATTCTGGAAGAAGAAGAATCTTTGGGTGTGAAACTGAAAGATCTCTTCCGTGTGTTGTACTCACAAGGTGCACTGAGTATTGTGTCCGATCAGTCTATAGGACTTGCTTCGACGTAGTATTTCGGGCTTGTTGCATGTTCTCCGCTGTCTGTCTCGGGAAAACTGAGAAGCTGAGCTCTCCACATGGCCTGGAGGTCACTTCAGTTTCTCGTGTTTTGAGTTTCCATGCCAGCCAAGAGCCGGGGCATTCTGATAGCGGGCGCGGAAAGGAATAGGATAGGGAGATTGTTCTTTGAACTTCCTGTCTTCGCTGGAAGTCGCTGGAAATCATGTTTTGCATCATCGGCTAGTGGTATATCTCCCTTGACCTTCTTTCTCGTTTTCCTTCTCATGGCTTTTCTCAATTCATGAATGACAAACAGCAGTTTTCTGCTTGCAAAAGGTTTCTTTCTGCCAACCAACCCCCATTTCCTTGAAACTTGGCCTTTTGTAGAAGCTTCTGCCCCTTTTGAAAAGGTCAGCAGCGTTGGTCCTTTCACAGCAGTTTAACTGGGTGTGGGTTTGTCTCTTACGAGGCATCTCAAAGGCATGCATGCATGTTTTTTCATGAGTTGAGCAGTTTCTGAAAGGTCCATGTATAATGTCTCGATTGTGGTCTTGTGCAGGTTCCAATCGACGTCTTTGTACTTGGCACGCCGAGAAACGTTGGTCAATTACCAGCTGGGGCAGATTGAGGGCTGCTGCTGCCCCATGGATTGCGGTATTCTCGCCAGGCGGAACATGATGCGCATTGATCGGCTGATGTTGAATGCGATTGAACGTGTAAAAAGAGAGATTGCCGCACCTTGCGGCATCGAGGGTGCTGGGAGTGGGCCTAGGGTGTGATGAGTCGCACTACTAGTCCAAAGGTCAGCAACGCTCGATTTCCCCACCATTAAATCACGTGCTTATTTCAACAAAACCCTCCTCGCTCTCCCCGGGAAACTCTCCCCTTTTACACAATTTTCTGGCTGCTGCTAACTTCAAGTCGTACATACGCACCTTTGCATCAAAAGACTTGACGAAATCCCCTACATAAACATTCAAACGTCTCCCAAAAAATGGCGCCTCCAACCTTTCCCCCGGTTCCCAGGTCGCTCTTCTATCCGCGCCGGCCCAAAACGCGCGACAACGAAACCGCCCTCCGCCTCGAGGCCCTTGGAGCTAGCCGCCACACGACCTACGCCCAGCACCTGTGGGGATTCACCATCCTGCGGACAGTCTACACGCCCGAATCGGACGCTCTATTCCCCATCGCCATGCGACGGCTGGACGCGTGGGCACGCTATAGCCCCCACCAGGGCAGGTTTCCGAAATATGGACAGGCGTATGAAAGCAAGGCCGTGACCGACGGGGAGCCCAACGAGGAATTGGCAAAGAGGTTCTATTGCGACGTGATAGAGGACAAGGACAGGCTTGCGGGGATTCAGTCGGACGCCGAGGGTTTCGCCAAGCTCAGGGACTACTTCCGGGAGTGGTTGGTTAGCGTGGGCGTGCAGCCAGACCTTCCGCCGAATCATGACGACGACGACGACGACGACGACGACACCGACGATCCAGATCTTGATCCCGCCCTTGAGCCCAACGAGAGCCATGACGACCCGAGATTTCGCAGTGTCCTTGTGGTTGACGAGGAGTGCTTGCGTTCGCTGATTGAGGAACTACCCGATGAGACGCCCCCGCTGAGGACGGCAGTGGATAGGGAAGAATGGCTCAAGTACCTGCGCATGGGTAAGAAAGCGTGGCTTTGGATGCTGGATACGGGGTATATGACCCGAGACGAGAGTCAATTTTCTCCTCCTGGATTTCGAGGCTGGTTCAGGCTCGGTCCCACGGAGCTTCTCTGGGCCTGGTACGAATGGAAGAGTTACCTGCATCGCCAATCCGATCCTTCCTGGAAGGTTCGAGAAAAAGATGGGGTTCCGGGCGTCTGGTGGTATTATTACTGAGACGAACGTTAGCAGCAGCAGCAGCATGGTAGATGAAAAATCAACATGTTATGCACCGACCAATCTTGGAATCCGGCCAACTTGACGACGCTCCGCAATCTGAGCGGGGTCGCCGGATTTGTGCCCTAGCCCCGGTATCAAATCCCGGCCCGGCGCGAGAAGCTCCCGACCGGCGTCGCGTCCCTCAATACATGGGCCACCTCTGTACATAGATCAAACCTTATACCAAAGAAAGTAAATTGTTAGCTACAAGACTGTTGCAGGAGACCACGTGGCTACGTAGCTTCCATTCTCCACACAGCCTACCGTCCCTGAGATTTCCCCTCTGCTCAAGCTTAGCCAACGTTCCACAGTTGTCAGTTCTTCTGTATCAGCTCCCAGAAAGACCAACACTGTTCCGTCCCCGGGAAGCACTCGCAATCATGCTGCCTTCTTTGTCTCCTTGCAACGCTTCTCCTTGCAATCACGACACACGTGAAACGGGCAGTCCCGACATTCCCAAATGAAACCGAATGTGGGAATGGACAGTACGTGAGGCTGCACGCAAACCACGGGGTTTGTGAGTTGATTGAAAGTGATCCCTACACTCCCTCTAACACCCCGAGAACCATGTAAGCTATCCGCCTCCGCATAATGCCAGGCGCTGCGATACTTGCGCGAGATGGTCCTTGGAGTGGGTCCCATGTGGCTGCGCGAGATCGTCCCTGGAATAGCGGCTTGGATCCCACGTCCGCAGGTGCCAGCCGTGAGGCGGTCTACAAGGTGCATGGGTCATGGCGTGCGAGCGCGGCGGTTAGCCACATCGGCCAGCTTGGTATTTCAGGAGACAATGATGCTCAAGTGGCCTGGTCTTGAGCCCTGACTCATCCCCCTTGACTGCTTGGTTCCATTTGTGACCCCAGTGGAGGTGTAGCGGCTTGAGAACTTAGCGCCAGGCCGCCATCGATCAGCTCTCGCTAACCCCGGCGTCAAGCGTGCCCTGATTTAGCAAATCCGTCACGGTTGATTGGCCATACCAGTCAAGGCGATGAGCCAGGCACGGAATTCTAAGTAAACAACGCAACGCGATGCAACGCGGCACTGGGACTTGCGTTGCGTTGAATCTACAGGACACAGACCTCCAAGTACCAGAGAAGCGCTGCCAACACAGGACGTGCATCCGAATGCGCCAGACTCCGATCCCACCACCATCTCCAAACACGAGCACTATCTCTGTGCGTCGAACGGCGGGAAGTTTCGTCCGGTGCATTAAGCGTGGCCGCAGGCGTTGCGCGCATTCTCGAGTGCATTAGGCAGACGAACGACACTGAATGTGGGCGGGCAACCTTCTACTGTTAGTTAAGATAGGTGCTGCAAAGTTATTATCGCCTGAAGCACGACCAGTCGCACTCGCGTGGGCCAGGCACGTAAGTGCGAAGGCCCCCCTGTACTATGGGTGTGGCCCTGCTGTAGTTCACAAACTATCTTGGGAAATGTATGGTTAAATTGCTATTAGTTGCCCTTTCGGGTTAAGCCCGCCGGGCGGAATAAATTGTGTGTGTGTGTGTGTGTGTGTTTCACAAAATAGGTGTAGAGCGCGACAGTTGTATTCCCAAACGACCCTTCTACTAATTTCGGTCTCTCTTTCACTCCGAATCTATCTACTTTTTATCTTCTGAATACCTGGCGGAGAATTTAGCCTTGTGGCAGATGTCTGGTGCGCCGCACCGCGCTTCAGACGTCATTGACGTCATGAGAGGCGATTCGGGAACTCCGGGGGCGGGTCGCCGCCCCCAGCGCAAGAGGGTGAAGACGAGGAGGGCGATGGAGTCGATGCAACAAGAAGACGATATGGATTGGGAGGAGGAAAATGGCAGTGAGAGACTGCAGAAAAACGACAAGAATCTCACAGTTCGGGCTACAGCCGCCGACACGGCGAGCGAGGCAATTCAAGGCCCAGAACAACCCGCGGACCATGACTTCAACAAGAAAATGGACATCATGAAGACAGAATTTCGACTAGAATTCAGAAAACTCAGGGACCAGATGGCAGGGGAAATCGCCAAAATGACGGCCCAGTTGACCCAAGAATTGTCGCGGGCGCGAGAAGAGCTTACCCAGGCTCGCAGCGAGCTCGAGCACACCAGATTCCAGCTACACGCTATGACGGGAGCTCAAGGAGCCCCATCAGCTCGACCAGCATTGTCTACCAATATCGCGCCGAAAGTCGATCCGATCTTGGCTGCAGGGCGGCTGCAGGGCGGCTGCAGGGGCAGTCCAGCATCGGCCGGCTCGGGCTCATCACCCTCACTACCCTCGTTGTCCGCCTTGGCCTTGGGCGACTTGGCATTTCGAAGCCGACGGTAAGATGCAGACAGGTTCGGGTGCCTGGCACATCTGTCACCCTGACGACAAGACGACTTCGCGCACACGAGCGCACGGCAGAATGTCGGGGATGCCGGAACAGAGGCAGTACATACCTTAGAGCTCCTCCCCACAGTTGTCGCGGGCACGCCAGAAATCAATGCGTCACCTCAGTCATTTCTGGGACTCGTACCCGAAAAGCAAGAACGGTCAACTGTGGCGCCAACGCAATGGGGTTCGTTGCAGCACCAGGTTGATGAGTGCTGGTGCGCCAAAACCTACTGCGGCGGAGCCCAAATTAAACGGGTTCCGTGAACCTATTGGCCGCCGCCTCACTCGGGCCTTACTCGGGCCTCACTCAGGCCATCTTGAAAGCCTCAGGCGCTAGCTTCTGCACCCGAAATTGGGCGTAGAGTAAAAAGAGCGCCCCGGACCGGGAGAGACACAACAACGTTCTAAACAATAAAAATCACCAGTTGAACCCATTCAATTTGACCCAATTCTCTAACGTGCCCTGCGTGGAGCCAACATCCGTTAAACCCACATACCATCCAACAAAAGATGCGAGCCTTGCCTTTGGCTCTGGCGCTGAAACTTATTCTCAATGGCCTTAATTACTTTGTCACGACGCCATTCCTTATCGGTGATGGGAACCTGCAGCAGGACAGTCTCTACCTTGGCGAGGAGGTTGAGGATGAGCCAAAGCAACACCTGCGGAAAGTCATTATCCTTGTCGAATTTATAGATATTGCCGATTTTGTCGACGAAGCCGAGCTTGTACGGGGGGAAACAGTTTATCAGGCGATGAAAGCCGAGGGTGGTTGTGGTCAAATAGGTTGAATGGAAGAAGAGGCCATGGATCTTCCGGATGACGGATGGGGCCGTGAGGGTGATGTGACAGGCAAAATAGCGAGTCCAAAAGCCATACTCGGGCTTGCGGCAGAGGGTGCGAACAAAGAGATACATCGCCGTCTCGTTCCAGAGCGGCACAGTACGGTACAGCAGCGGGTAGGCCATCACGGAGAGGCGGCGTGAGACGAGGCACATGCTGTGCAGGTCGCGGTGGCAGGCGGGGTGTTTCTCGACGAGCTCTGGCGGCAAGGCCAGCAGAAAGCCCAAAATCATTGTGACGATCTCTGGCGGCATTTTGTTGAAGGGGGTGCGATGCGCGGCTAATGTAGTGATGGCGTGATGAGAGGGACTGCGAGCCTCTATCGAAGACTCGACGGCCAGCCGTAATCGTTCGTTTAGACTTTTTTCGGTGGGTATTTTATCGAGAATGGGTTGATGGTTGCGCCTAAGCTGTCTGGCAAGGGGGGAAACGATCGTCGTCATCCGGTCCACTCCTTCTTTCGCCCAGGTTTCGATGGCCGTGCGAAAGTCGTCGACGTTTCCGTTCTCTACGCCGGCGATCTCCTTGAGCAAGCCGCTTTCGATCTCCTGGTAAACCTCGTAGACGAGCTCACAGAAGTAGCGACTGCCAATTCGCTCATACTCGAAACTGAGCTCCATGACGGATTCAGCGACGCGGAGCTCGTGCAGTACATGAAGCAAAATCGCCGTGATGATGGCGGGTTTGATCTCGAGTTCGACGGTTGGGAGAATCTGGCCAAGGAGCAGCGCGACCAGCTGGCTCAGCGATTGAAGTAATTCTATATGCCGTATTAGCGTTTCGCTCTCCAGCTACTAACAGCGACGTAGGGACGGGGCGCTTCAGGCCAATGACGAGACAAAGTCCCGCCCAGCCGACTTGGACGTGGTCGCCGCACGACTGCGTGAAATCGACAACCACCAAGACACGCTGCCGCCAGTTGCATCTCGATCACCGCGCTACGACAGATCCCCTACCCCCATATACGACGAGGTTGCGGAGACGAAAAAATCCGAGATGGTAGCGTACCATGACCTGATTAAGGACGGCGGCCGGCCGCTCTATCCCATCAGCCTTCTGGAGGAGGTGCTGAATGACCCTGAAGGACATCGCGAGATGCTGCTGCCATGGCAGCCTTATCCAAATCCAAGCATACCCAAATGGAACGTGTTCCGGGAGCAATTGTGGAGCTGGCGAGCTTTTCGCAATTGGCAGAAAGATAACCGAGAGTATAACGAGGAAGAGAAATTTGCTGCATTTGTCGAGGAGGGTGAGCATAAAGAGGCCGAGAGCACAGCTAACGAGTGGGCCAAGTGGGCACATCCGGGGATGACAGAGAGTCAATATCTCAAAAGCCTCCGGGTGCAGTTCGAGAGGAGGCAAACAGAAAATGGCGCTGATGATGAGGAGGAAGGATTTTCGGCGTTTCTCGAGGAGACGAAGCGGCGAAACTTAGAGGCTGGATACATGTGGCCCGGGATGGCGGAGGACGAATATCGACGGGTGCTCAGGGGTGAGTTCAATGCGAGGCAGAAAAAACTGCGTGACCTGTTCCGGGATTATTTTTACTGGTTGCGGGAGGACCACGGCCGGGGCGGATTTCCCGAATATGTCGCCGAGGCCAAGCGCCGCCTCGCAAAACACGGCTTCACGCGGACTTCCCAGCTCGACAAAGACCCGACCCGACAGGACAAGTTGACGACGTGGATCGAATACCTCAATTACGAGTACTCGTGGCACGATCGGTACGAGCGTTCCATCAAGCGTCTGCGGCCAAAGTACAACGAAGCCTGGAAGAAGCTGGCGGACTCGGGGGTGTTGCGGCCGGGGGAGACGGATGAGACCCTGGGCACTATCGAATCCGCGTTCCGGCGCCAAGGAGAAAAGGACCAGGCGGGGGAGGCTGTAGCATCCGCCGAAGCGGCCGCCAAAGCAGCTGTGTCAGAGACGGAGAAAGCCAAGACTGGGCGCTCGAGTTTCACCGAGCAACAGCGGACACGGAGATTAGCAGCAGCCCACTACAGGCTGGTCGCGGCGAAGGAGGCGCTCAAGACGATCAAGAGGCGGGGCGATCTCATCACAGAGTTCATCCGAGAAACGTGGGACTACCCAGAGGAGAAGAGGAATCTACACCGCCAGCGTCTTTTGCTGCAGTGGATTCTCGAGCAGGTGCCTCTAATCGAAGCCGAGTTGAACGAACCGAAGGTAGCTGGAGGCGGCTCACGCGCTGGACGTGGTGCGAAGAGGGGCAGACTCTATCAAGACGCTGAAGTCACAGATGACCGGAGACCGACGAAGCGGAAGAGAGGTGAATCCAGCTCGCTCGCAAATGACACTGGGCCTTCTGCACAAGCAAGAAAGCCATCAAAGCGCGGCCGACGCGATGGCACAGGCCATGAACGACCCTCGAAGCGGCTCCGAAACGACGGCCAAGACTCTACTCCTCGTGACGCCGTGGCGGTAGAGATTAGCGACGTTCCTAAGAATCGTCCATTACGATCTACGGAAATGTCTCGATCTCGGGCGATCTCGCAACAGCCGCTGCTCGAGAAGAGCACCGACGCTTTTACGAAGGACAACGCTAGTCAGACGCTGTTGCGGGCTTCTAACGGGGACGGAGCTGTCCAGCTCCGTCGCAGTGCTCGAATTGCGGCTCGTCAAGACCCTTCAGGAAGTGCTGTCGCACATCCGCGTATCACCGAAAACGTACGCCAACGATCACGTCGGAAGGTCGCACAAGAACGGACGCCCCTTCATCCACAGGGTCGTAAGAGCGTCAATCGATGCCGTTGATTGTAATGAACTTTCTCTTCGTTATCATGGTACCCAATCAATTTTCCCACGAACGGGATGCAGCGCAACTCGGCGAGATCCGGCCGCACGGAAGCGTATGGAATCGTGCACAGTGCATCGGGGAGCACAGAATCATGCCGTCACACCACTGCCCGCTCCTTCTCGGGGGTTTTCTGTGGGCTGTGGCACTGCGCATCCCAAGCATTTTCTCATCACCTGCACACTATCCCTCACATTCCGCTTGTCGCCTCACTTCTATCACCGGCCTGCCGGCATCGAGCATCTGACGCAGCGTTTCTTGTGGGCGCGGACGCGAATGCGGGGCGCAACGAGCTCCACAGCCAACCAAAGACGCAGCAGAGACGCACTCAAATTAGAGCGCGCTCTGGCGGCTCAATCAACTGCCGTGACTGCTTACTGATTGATTGCCTGGGGGGGGTTCAAGCCGCCTTGCCAAAATGGCGGCGGTGGCGCAACCCCGGATTGTGGTCGAGCCGGAGCGTATAAGCCGCACCCCAGAACCGAGCGCGAAGTCCCCGTCGTTTGAGGAGGCGGTCACCACATCGAGAAGCTGCACGCGATGTCGCGCGAACGACCGCGCCGAGCGGCACACGAGTGTCAGGATACGGAAGGGAGCCAACGGGCAAGTCGAGGTGGGAAAGATAATCCTGGAGGCCCTAAGTATATCGTCTCTCTTGCAGTCTGAGATGCTCTTCCGCACTGCTCTCTCCCGACACCTAAGCGAGTCACGTAGTCAAGGGCGAAACTGCAACAAACGAATCCGCCCTCGCCATCTTCGACTTTTCCACCCTGGTTCTCTCAATCCATTCCTGCACCTTCTCCACCGCCACACGAGCCGAGCCTCTGTGTTCCACCAGGAAGGATTGTATCTCGGCCGGGGAGAACTCCCATTCCGGTGTCTTGGTTGCGGACTCACGCGCATATCGCTCCACCGTTTCGTCGTCTTGGGCGGGTCGCTTCGGATCGAGGGTGTCGCCTTCCGATTGCTTGAAGATCATGCAGAAGAGTCGGAACATCACGTCCTTGTCGGCATTCGGAAGCTCGATTTTCTTGTCCACACGGCCAGCCCGGATGAGTGCCCGATCTAGATGGTCCAAGTGATTCGTCGTCATCATGAGCAGCCGACCCTCGTGTGACGATACGCCATCGAGGGCGTTGAGAAGCTCCGATAGCGACAGTTTCCCTTGGGATCGGGGCTGGTTCCGGGCGGCATCTGCCTTGGCTTTGCTGATGTCCGTTTCGCCTTGCCGAGACTGCGATATGCCAACAGCGTCCACATCTTCCAACAGGAGGACACAGCGAGACGGGAGTTCCACAAGCAGAGTGCTCAGGGAGCGGCTGTCGATGGCAGAGATGTTGAGGATGTAGACGTCCAAGTCAAAGCGCCCTGCCAACGACAAGCACAAACTGGACTTCCCGGTCCCAGGCGGCCCGTAAAGCAAGTATCCCTTTCGGTAAGGGATGCCACGACTGAGATGCCATGCGGGAGCTCCGTGGTGCAGGAAGCCTTCGATGTCTCGTATGAGTTCCGCCTTCACCTCCTCGTTCATGACAACGGTGTGGTCTTGTTCTTGGTCAGCTTCAGGTACGCTTCCCGGCAGTCGTCGAAAAATTGCTTCAGGATCGTTGGGGATGCAAAGCACGAGACCGTGACCACCTCCTCCACACGAAAGTTGAGGTCTTTCTCCACAGAGCGAAACCAGAACAGACGCTTGTTGTAGATGAAGTAAAACGTCCCCTTCCAAGGAGAGTAGTGCAGAGGTTTCTCCGTTCCGTCTTTGTTATCGAATGCCTGTCTCCAGCCGACTCGGGCAAGGGATGACCGAGCCCTGTGAGCGAATGTTTGAGAGGCCACCCAGAGACCAACCATATCGTACACTTCACTGGAATACTGGATATGGACCGTCGAAGCTGCTAGCTATTAGAAGATGTCTTCAAGCCGGCAAGGGGACGAACCAAAGTGAGTCTCTGCCACGCTTTAGACATATCTGCAAACATGTCTGCCCAGGAGTAGCTGTTCGTAGCCAGAACGAGCTCGATGGCGGCAAGGATGCTAGTAGAGCCAGGGACGAAGAAGTCCAGGACAGAGACTTGGGTTGGACTCAACGGAGTCGGCGAGGTGGTGTTGTTGAGCCTGGCCATCATGAAGCGTGTTGTATGCCCGCTTCAGGACCGCGTTTCCAAGCGGCCTTTCCTCGAAATTCGCGACAGGGGCCTCGTCCGTCTCACTTTCCCTTTCCGAGGTGGAGCCTTGCGACGATGGCGGGTTGCAAATGCCGCGCCCGTCCCGGCGATTTGGGCGTTGGGACGATCTCTGAGCCTCTCGCAATAAGGAGTTGCCGGAGTACGGACGTGTCTGCTGCTGAGGGGCTGTTCTTCCGGCTGTACGGGTTGTAGCGCTCACCCTACGGCGCTTGCGTCGCGGTGGCTGGACAGCATCGTACTCGCTGTGTTCGGTGTCGCTGCATATTTAACTAGTAGGTCTAAGGTTTAGTAAAGCTAAAGGGTTTATAATAACTAGTATTTCTTACAATAATTGTAAAGGTATCTTAAGCACTATAATGTTATTGCTTACTAAAGAACTCCTAGAGTCCTTTAGAATAAGTGACTAGCTAACTAATATACTAGCCGTTTCTTTAAGGATTACTCCCTTCGTCGTGATCCTTCTCTTGCTAGATCTTCCTCGTCCTCACAAGATCTCAACTACGAACCGTACAAAATTTCAGTTTCACTGCACGTCAACGTCATACCTTCAAACGCCACTCGTTCACACAACACTCGCTCAACAAAATGGCACCCTTGTCCGCTCCACCCCGCGTCGACTCGCCTGCACGTGACAGACCGTTGCCGACGCCATCGTCTCTCCCGGCATTCTTGTCGGATTCCTTCGATCAGCTGCTTGCATGTTCCGCAGTTGGCCCCAAGCTGCCTCCCCAACGCCTGCTGCTGCCCCAGCCCCATCTCCCTTCCAATGGCTCTGGAGATGGGCAGCTGCACATCTGTGAGTTAGAAGCAACCGCTGTAGATGCAAGACGAGGCCCGCACATGGCGAAAGACTCGCCTTGACTATGAATCGCGGAGCATCTTCCAGGACGTTGCTGGGGTGTACCCGCGTTGGACTATTAGCGTCCGCGGAAAGTTAAGAGGCTGCTGATGTTTCTCCATATGCAATGATAGAGCTGCAGGGAATTCTCTCGACCTTGCCGGTCTGGGGAGAACCTGTGTGTGTTCAACGGAGCATTCGCAAATCCGCTAACGTACACGCGCAACTAGAAGGAATGGTGATGAGGATGTCTGTAGATACAGTACGTGGAGTTTTTTACGGGAAATCCCTTCCCGGGGCTTGCCCACGTGGGGCAATGCAACAGAGAGCTTATCTCGAGATTTCACATCTCGGATTTTAGATCTCAGATCTCGGGATTTAGATCTCAGATCTCGCACCCTAGGATGAAACAAAGTGATGTCATAGCTCCACAAAAAGTGCCGACCCTTGCTAAGCAGGAAATGGTACCTGGTGTATCTCGACCGTTACCCAGCAGGAACTTGCCGTATGCCCTCTGGAAATTCTCCCAATGAAAGAAGTACCTTTCTTGGCCGTCCAGCCACGTCCAGCCACGTCGCACGAACTCTCTCTCGGCCATGGTGAAGGTTGCCGACGTGTGGCGTTCTGCCGCTCTCTTCCCGCCAGAAACTCTATCCATGATCAAAGTGCGGGCGAGAACCTCGATAGTCCCGCTGATATCGCCGTAAGCGCTCTTCCAGGGATTGGAAGGAGGGACGAGAGACTGCGCATCCATGTCAAAGTAGCCCACTCCACGGGCCCCAAGGCCAGAGACACTGTCGAATACAAACCTGCTACAAGAAGGGAACATCTCAACGCGATAGGGCATCACTGCCCATGCAAAAATGTCAAAAGCATTGGCTTGTATTACACGACGCAAGGAAGCTATTACAGAGTAGAAAATGACAACTGACAAGACAGCAAAGAAAGACGCAATGAAACCCACCCTCATACCGCTGCACCAACACAAGACAGTCGACAATCTGGTTTCTGCCAAACTCCCCATAACATACCATAGCCCATTCATAACTCATCACTCCAACTGGGTATAAAACACGAGCGTCCTCTCATCTCTCCCTACCCCCCTCGCCCACTAGCGTCCAAGTTCTCTTGGGCTTCAATCGCCGCCAAGTACAGCACCTCTCCCTCTTCCTAATAAGCAGTCGGCGCAGCCGGGTTGAAGGCAGGCGGATGGGCCTTGAAACCTCCATTAAGGTCGGTGTTCCCATTGAGAGCACCTCCGTTCAGAGCACCTCCGTTATGAGGAGCGCTCGTGTTGAGAGGACCGTCATTAAGAGGGCCGCCGTTGTGCTGAGCGCTCCCATTGAAAGTGCCCACGTTCAACGGACCTCCAGTAACGGGGGCCGGACCGCCGAGTCCTCCGTGCGTGTTACCGTTAGTCGCATGCACATTGCTCTGGGTGGCTGTCTGATGCGGCTTGCGCGCAACCTCGGGTGCGGCTGGAATGTCGTTGCTCTTCGCGGCGCTGCCGATCGAGAAGACGGGGCTCTCCCACTTGTCGCCCTTGCGTGACAGCTCCTTGTACTCGGTGGCCTTGGAACTGATGCCGCCAGGGAGGTGGATGCTGGGGAAGATGCTGTCCTCCTTGGTGATGGCGTAGTTGACCTTCTTGTCGGCCACGGTGGCCTCCGCCTTCTTCTTGCCTTGCAAAACCTTCTTCTGCGCTGCCGTCATGTACCGGTTGTAGATGTTGGGCATGTGCTCTGGGTCCTCGCGGGCTTGCTCGAGAGCCCGGTCGGCCTCCTGCTTGACTTGGTACAAGATGGCATCCAGCTGCATGGCCTGGTCCTTGATCGCCTTCTCCAGCGCCTTCTGCACACCAGGGCGCAGGACCTTGAGCATCAGGGGCTTGAAGAGACCAAACAGCAATTTGTGGCTGGACTTGACGAGCTTGATGTTCAGGTTGTTGACAGCGACGTCCACCTTGTCCACCTTGAAGAAGGATTGCTTGTCCTTCTTGTCAGGGGAGGATAGCTTCATGCGGAAAGTGAAGCCGTCTCCAGCCAGCAAGAAATTGGCCACTCCCTGGTCAGTGATCGAAGGGAAGCCTTGCTTGCGCTTGATGTAGTAGCTGACATCCCGGAGGTCCATCTGAATGCCGGCCACCTTGACGTCGATCGAGTGCTTGCTGTTACTGGCAACCTTCTTACGCCCGAAGCGCATGTAGTTCTCGCTAGCAATCTCCAGCACGTTGGGCATGAAGTTGTCGCTCTCGAGGACGAGGTTCTCGATGATGGCGTCAAACTGGGGATCCGAGTACTCGATCCGCGGCACCGGAATGTAGGCGACCTTCTCGAAAGCACGGGGAAGGATCACCTCTGTCAGATCCTTGACGAGATGGGGCTTGAAAGTCGGCTTCCCGTTCTCATCGTTGCCCAGAGCGGTGAACAGCTTGGTGAGCGAGGCAGCGAAGGCCTTGTTCTGCGGGTCTTGGTCAAACTGATCGGCCAAGAACTTGATCTCGTTCACGATACGGTCGGTGTGTCCGCGGTACTTGTCGCGCAAGAGGTAGTTGCCCTCGTCGTACAGGCGGTTCCACTGGACGTTCGACTCATCATCCAGGATGTAGCCCTGTTCCTGCAGGCAGAGGCGGATGTATTGGTTGAGCGCCTTGAACCAGTTTCGGAGCTCAGGGTCACGGTCCGCATCTTCGTAGATGGTGTTGATCGACGCCCACAAGTCGTCGGTCGAGGTACCGTTCGCGCACCGCTCAATCAGAGTCTTGAGGTCAGTTTCGGCCTGGACCATGCCAGACCTGGCGTCCTTGACGGTGCCCGAGCCTCCCCTGGCCATCCGGTTTGCGTGGTCGCCGTACTTCTCGGCAAGATCCAGCAGTGTCTGGATAGCCTGGTAATAATCAGGGTGCTGCTGGCACTCGAGGACCATTTTCTTGGGCAGATGTTAGTATGTGGCTGTGATGAAGACAATGGGGGCTAGCATACCTTGAGACGCCAGATGGTCTGGTCCCGACGTTCCTGCGGCATCTTGCGGGAGAAGTAGTTCTTTGTACGCTCCCGGTATTCCTCACGCCTGGCCCTGGCCTTCTCTTTGGTTTCGTCGTCGACGTTTTCGTCCACGTTACGCTTCAAGGCGTCCTTGGCGGCCACGGCGCCTCCGGTCGCATTGATACCGGAAGAAGCTCCAGTCTGGCGATCGTGCACTGCGGTGCTTGCCAGATCCCTGGGATCCGAGGAGCCCGTGGGGTGGGCTCCGGACGTGCCCTCGGCAGCGGCAGCCCTAACGTCTTCCTTGGGGTTGCCCTTGTAGTACTGATTCAATTTTCCCTTCATGCCGTCCTTGGACATGTCAGGCGCATCGTGCCAAGTGTTGTCCTGAGCAGGGTGGTCCATCTGGTAGAGGTCTTCCTGGCTAGGCCTGACGCGGGCGGCGGCATTCGTGGCGGCGTCACCGGCCATATCGCGGAAGAGGATGGTGGCATCCTTGACTGTACGATGTTAGCATGCTGTCGGCGCGTAATAGATTTGGCAGGGAGTACGTACGAAGTTTCCGGAATTGGCCGTTGGTGATGATCAGGGTTCCCAGAGTACGCAGACCGTCGAGGGCCTGGTTTCCGTGTTGCTGCGCTTGCTCCTTGCTGATGGGCGCGTTGGGGGTCGCTACAGACTTGGCGTCGAACTGCTGAGTCTGCCAAATGAAGTCTTGCAGCAGGTTGCCATCGTTTTTGGATAGTAGCAGCTGCTTGGCCTGCTTCACCACTTCCTTGACGTCGGCAACAAGGCTCTTCCCCTCGGGTGAGAGCTTCTCGGAAGGGCTCGAGAGCGCCGTGGAATTGAGAAAGCTGTTCAGGGCGACATCAATTTGGTCGTTCTGTGCCATGTGTCAGTACTGCCCAAGTTGTACATATATGAACCCCCGTGGAGGACAGCACATACCGAAGGAACCTTGCCAGCCTTGAAGGCGTTGATGATGCCGTAGATTTGGAGCTTGCGGTTGACGTCGGCCTCCTTCTGCTTTATGTCTGTGGGTTTGTTGACGTTTGGAGCCATCTTGTGTGATTGGTTGTGGAATTGTGGTGGTGGTGGGAGTATTATTACGAGCGAAGCTTGGGGTATCAAAAAAAGGAAACGAGTTTGGGATGGGGTATCGAGTTTGGTTGGATTGGGGTATCAAAGATGTTGCGAGTTCAGGTCTCGAAAAAGAAACAGACAGAGCTTGGATGTAAATGAAGAATCGGGTGCAGACCAGGGCGTGGTGGGGGTGACGTTTATTATAGTAGCATGAAGAAGAAAAGTTGGCTCGGCTGGCTGCTTGATGTTACAAGCTATGAAAGAAGGAAGTGTGTGGTGACGTGGGAGCTCGCAGCACCGGTGAAAAGGGTCGAGTGCGTCATAGGCAGGAGCGACAGGCCAAGCAATTTCCTAGATTGGTCGAGGGCTGCCCTCATTTTTCCTTTCGCGAGCACAGCGGCAAGCAGCGGCGACGCGACCAAGTCGAGCTACTGCCCCAGGAGAGACGGTTCTGATGATCCCTGGGAGGCCAAGGCGGGATGCTGCGTCACACCTCCAATCCCGGCCCTGGTTTGCTCTCGCGAGTCTGTTCACAAACAAAGCTCAAACTCAAACAGACTAACCTATGATGTTATCTGGCCACTTGCGTCGAATCACGGCCCAGCTCATCTCGGCACAGTGCACAGAGGATGAAACCATTTGAGCAGCTCGAGAGCTGGAAGTGAAGCTCCTGGTTGAACTTGAACCGAGGACCCATTCCACCCTACCTAGGTAGTTAGTCCCTGACCGACGCACTTTTCACGAACCTAGTCCATCCTGGTTATCATCAATTCGGGAGAACATGTGCTTATTACGGGGCACTTGTAATTCAATTACCAGGCGGTTTCGAAGCAGCTTGTCCTCGCAAACGGCGGTCAAAGGAAGCGGCTTGGTACAGTGCGTGCAGAATTGGCGATGAGATGGAGAGGTGAAGTTGTCAATCCATGACGTCATGAGGTGGGTCTAGGATCTGTGGATCCCGAGTAAACTCCACACAAGGTTCCACACCATTTCCCGAGCAACCGCTGCGCAGCGAGCGCAGGTATCACTTTCAGCTGTTCATGTTGGTTTTCATGTGTTATGATGCCAATGGAATATTCTGGGGAGATGATTCATCAAGCAGCTTTGTCTTATATTTTCTGGTTGTTGAATTGGCAAGCAGGAGGCAGAAAAAGCACGCTTATGACTTGAAGAGGGTTAGGGTTAACATCAAAACATTACCCCTTTTATTGAGCAGCAGTCTCCAAACAAGGACTGACACAGTCTCAGAACGACATCGCCCGACTCAATGGGAAGGAATCCTCGCCATCACAGCTAGCTACATGTGAGATACCCCAAACAAAAAAACTGTGGATGTCGTTGACTCCTTACTACTAACACTCTGCCTCCCCAATCGCTCGAGAAGACTGGACGGGCCTTATGATGTACGAAACTATGAAGGTAAAAGAAAAGATGAGGTGTAGATGAGATGAGATGCGAAATTCGAAATGAGTTACATATTATATATCGTTGGAGGCTGACTCATGGAGCAATGTGACTCTAGCAAAGGGGGATGTAAACATCAAGTGACCGACAACAAAGACGAGCCACAGAGCATGAGAAAGAGAGCAGGTCATCGGCGACGGGCCAACTAACCTCGAGAACACTTGGCCGAGATACACCACAAGGCAGCTCCTCCCAATGACAGCACTGGCGCTGCTAGCCCGTCGACAAAGGCAACGAGCCTTGTCCAACACACTCAGCCTCAAGTCCCTCGGCCATGACCAAGTCATCAACGTGACTGTGGTGTGCATGAAGCAAGTCACCGTGTACTTAAATACCTGAGCTAACCCAACATGAAGCTCCACGGCTCTCTTCCTAGCGGAGGAGCATACGACACCTCGACATGGACGACACGGACTTGATTGCGCGGGTTTACCCCGTGCTCTACAACCACGCTGGACGGCTCACTCTAGAAAAGAACAACAATCGGCTTCTCCTTGCACTTCCCCTTACCGACTCCCCGGGGTTTGAGGAGCTCGATCCGGCCCTCGGGCAGAGTGACCGGGAGTCAACTCTGCCTCCTAGCCCACACAACCCAGACGAGTCTTCAGATTGTCTCGAGCTCAGATTCAGCAACCCCCCCAAAACAGCTCGCGGGTTTGTGTTTGGGCGTGATGAGAAGTGCGATATTATCCTCCCCTCCCTGAGCGGCATCAGCGGGGCCCACTTTGCCATCACGTTTGAGAACGGATTTGAAGACACCGACAGGTATCGCTTGGTGCTGAGGGATCTGAATTCTTTGGTTGGAACCAGTGTCAAATACAACGACAAGGGGGGTGAGCGGCGTAGCGGTTCTCGATGGATTCTCTCCGGACATGAAGCGGTGGACGGCAACACAATCATCGTCGAGGTTCACAGCTGTCTCTTGCTGCGGGTGGTCGTCTTCATCCCGGAGATACACGGCCTCCTCGATGGTTACGTTAGACGTTTCCTTTGCCAGCCTCTGCCCGAGTCCATGTTTGCTGACCTTAACATACACAGCTCCCCGCGGACCAAAGCTGCCACCGGTGTTTACTCGCCAGAGTCGGGTCCCATACTCATAGAGATTGCCGAGTTCGGCCGCGGAGCTTTTGCTGTTGCCACCCACTGCTGGAATGTCAGCACCGGGCGCGTGTTTGCACGGAAGAAACCGTTACAACCACTCGCAGAGCAGGATCGTGCTGTGTGGAAGAGGGAGGCCAAGCTTCTAGCCAAGCTGTCTCATGTAAGTAACACCTGCTAACTGCCCCCGCGCGTCCACTAACACCTCGAATAGAAACATATCGTTCGGATTTTTGAGGTTCTTGATATGCCAAACAGCACCATTGAACTTCACCTCGAACCTGTCTCTGGTGGGACCCTCAAACCCAGACTTCCTCTGCCATATCTGCAGAGTCTGGACGTCATCCACCAATGCCTCTCAGCCCTCACCTACCTCCATGGGCAGAATCCCCCCATCGTTCATCGCGATATCAAGCCCGAGAACATCCTCGTGGACGACGGCCCCAAGGGCATCCATATCAAGCTCGCCGATTTCGGATTCTCCCGAGAGGACCGCAATTTGATGAGCCCTTGTGGGACTCCCCTCTACTACCCCCCTGAGCTCTGGGAAGAGGGCAAACGGAGAGATCACGGCGGGTCCCAGCAGGCCTACTCGACAGCCGTGGACATTTGGTCCCTTGGCGTGGTCGCCGCCGAGTGCGTTCAGGGACTTCCACAGCCAGCTGGGAGCGGTCTCCGGTGGTGCAAGCAGCTCATCGAGCATTTTCGAACACAGACAAGCCCAAGCCCGGCAAGCCACCTCCACCGCTTCCTCCTGTCAAACATGGTTGTGATAGACCCCAAATCACGAGCCTCTGCCCAGAAGTGCTACGACCAAGTCGTCTCCCTGTCGACGGACGACCACTGGCAGCCCGTGGAGGTATTCGACAAAGACGAACAATTCATACTATCGACCGACAGCTCGATCTCAGCCGCCACACTAATCACCCCGCCGCCCTCCCGACGAGACAACAACAACTCAGATGACTGCAGGCCCCTGGTCGGCGCGGTTAGAAGCCAGCCACGGCGGCAGCTACGCGCGGAGCCATACCCCGCCAGTCACCGACGCAAGCAACCCTCCCCTTTTTCGACGCCCACAATAACGCCGAGCCGAACATCCCGGCCGACGACGTACGCGGCATCATTGACGCCGGCCGGATCCTCCCGAACTGACATACCGGACGAGGACGAGGAGGAGGAGGAGGAGGAGGAGCTGGAGGAAGAAATGGAGGGAGCCGAGAGCGGCTACTTTTCAGCCAACTTCCTCCTAGATCCGCTGTGGGTTGGGTCCGAGGTGGCGAGGATGGGTCGCGAGACCCCGTCCGAGTGGAGCGCTGGCGGTACGAGCAGCACGGGAGGGGAACAGGGGAACGAGTCGTCGCGAGACCTTGGGGGGGGTGCTTCGGTGGTTGTGTTGACGGATGACTGGCTGGACCAGCCCGTAGAGGGAGGAATGATGGAAGGCGTGGAGGGCGGGCAGGGACCGGCTGCTGCGTGGACTGAGAGTGAGAGGTGGTTGGCGGACGCTTTGATGTCTGAGATGATGGAGTGACGGGTTGTATATACATAGTGATTAGTATACGGCATTGCTTTCTCTTTTACTGCCCCCTTTCCCCGTCCCTTGCTCAACC
This sequence comes from Chaetomidium leptoderma, assembly GCA_033296705.1. Taxonomy (NCBI): domain Eukaryota; kingdom Fungi; phylum Ascomycota; class Sordariomycetes; order Sordariales; family Chaetomiaceae; genus Chaetomidium; species Chaetomidium leptoderma. Next base: position 46,068 of record MU856988.1, on the reverse strand, counting down.
GCCAGCCTCCCTAGGCCGCTGTTCCCCTTCAGCAAAATCAACAACCATCTTCAAACAAACCTTCATCCACCTCTCATTCACAGAATCCTGATGCTGCGCATAAGCTTCCATACCCCTATAGACGCTCGCCGCTGTCGACCCCAGCCTATCAGCAACCCTCGCCCCCTCCTCCTCACCCGTCTCCGACTCACACCTACCCAGCAGCTCCTTGTACTCCTGTAGTCTCGGCGCAGTGCGCTTGACTCGCGCAATGGCGGCAGGCAACGTGTGTACAACACCAGGCGGTTCTACTTCGAGGAAGGAGAGCGTCGGGTATTGGGCGACCACCTCTAGAGGTGCGGCCATGACGCCGTCGAAGTCGATGACGCCCACAATCTCGAAATTGTCGTTCATGAGGATGTTGTGCGCGCCAAAGTCGCGGTTAATTAGCCGGAATGGGCCCGACTTCTCCTCGCCGTGGATGCGCATCAAGTGGCTGAGGACGGAGGGAAGCATGAAGGATTGGCTCTGCTTTCGCTCGTCGTCGGCTGAAGCTGATTTTAGGAGGTGGCGGGCCAAATCATCGTAATACTCAGTAGACGAGGTCCAGGGCCCCCTCCCTGTCTGGAATTCAAGCCCAATGTAGAAGTCGTCTGTGTCAGAATCGTGATAGAGGCTGCCGATTTGTGGGAATCGAAACGACGCCACGGTGGCCTGGATCTGGCCATTTGCTCCCGGAATTTGCGGTCCTGCTCGGGGGTACCAAACATCTGGAGAGCGCAGGACCTTGCCTTTCGGAGTTCTGACGCCACGCTGCCATGGATATATTCCATCAAAATGTATGGGGCGCCGGCCGCATTGTCAGGTGCTGTACTGTAGCCCATCACCTTGGGCACCGGGATAGACGTTTTGGATCTGCCGGCTGTGTGAGCGATCATGCTTTTGATAGCCGTGAGAAGCCACATTCGAGGACAAACCCGAAGAACTTCATGCTAGCAATTTCAATCTCCATTGCTTTCAAGCCCGTGAGTGCCTCGCGCTCGGCAAACATATCCTCGTCCGGAAGACGAAGGCGTACGACCCAGCTCACCCCATCGTTGAAGTTGAGCCTCCGGACCAAGTTGAAGTGGCCGATCGAGAACTTGTCCTCGTAGCGGCAGGGCGTGCCGCCCCTATGCTTTGACTCGATTTCGGCGAGCACATCCCATTTGACGGTTTTCATGAAATTGGTGGCCCGAGTATGCAGTGGGCTGCCGGGCTCGTACTCGTCGGCGCCGAGCCACGAGCCGCTGCCCAAGGTGGAGGACAGCGATTCCTCCATATTCTTGTGCCTCAATGTAGTTCTTTCTGTGTTTCGCTCGGGTCCGCAGCTGGTCTCAGAACTTCAAGGGTGGCCGCTGGCGAAGGAAAATTAACCTGGGTAATGTTAGGTGTTGGACTCCCGATGGCTACCTGGTAGGTACTCTGGCACTGGCAATCCCGGCACCCAAATTCCTCCGACCCCCAAATTTCTCCATATCGCCCCCATCGCGAACTAGGACAATCGAATCGACTATCAACTGATCGTTTGAGATTCTAGTTACCTTCAATTATCCTTCACACAGGTCGATACCAGCGGGAATCGATTCGGCGGGAATGGGCGTGATGGTGTTACGGAAGACAGCAACGTTTTCTGGACGGTCCGAGTCCATCATTGGGGGTTGGCAGGGGTTAGATTGCTTATGTAAGCCGTCTCCAACGCCCCGGGACCATGTCACATGACTTCCTACAAAATTCTGGAGCAAAAAGCGCCACGTTCTTGCAGGCCCCACATAAGCCCTGCAACGTGACGGCAGGCTCGGCAGCTGTCAAGGCCTCCCGCCCTGCATTCAGCAACTCATCAGCGGGGCCCGCCTGGCCACATGGACCCCAGTGGAGAGCCAACCTGAAAGGCTCGCAATCTTTCCTCCCACCTCACGTCCCCCAGTCAAACCGCCGCCGCACCTTTTCGTCGTCCTCCAACCCCGCAGCCTCGCCCTTCACGTCGCATCCTTAGGCGCAAACTTTTGACCGGCCCTCTCCTCGCTCGCTCCATAACTATCGCAAGCATCGTAACCATTATTTTATTCCGTCTTTGGTCACATCACACGAGCTACATGTAGCCGAACCCGACAAGCCCGCGTCACGCGCCGCCAGCACCGCGTCGATCCTCGCTCGCCAGCCCACCTACCTACATACCGTAGCCGCAACCGCAAATAGCGCTGCCCGTTTATTCGGTAAATCGGATCAAGATGAGCATATTCAACCAAAAATCCAAATTCAAAGTCAAAACCGAAGTGCGCAAGGTCAAGCAAGCCGTCGCGCCGACCCCACAAAAGAAGCCCGGCAGCAGCGGCGCAGTCTCGCGCCCCTCCCTCTCGGCGCCCAGCAGCGCCCACGGCACGCCGCGCGCATCACCCATCCCCTCCTCTCTCCACCATGCGCGACGCCTGCAATCCGCCTCCTCCCCCGAGTACAGCTCGTCCTCGTCGATAAACCCCACCAGTCGCAAACGGCGCGCGCCCGGGAGCAGCAGCCGCTCGCCGGCGACCGCCAGCCCCGCGCCCGTCCTGAGCGACTCCGAGCCCGGGTCAGATGACGACGACGACTGGCGGGACAGGTTCGATCCGAGCAAGCGGCGGAAGAGGGCGCATACCGAGGATCCGGATCGGCGGTTGAGGCATCCGAAGTTATGGAGCGGGCAGGGGGAGGAGGAGAAGCCGGCTATTGTGCATGCGGTGGACGTCGCCGCGCTCGGGGAAAAGTGTCAGCCTGTCATGAAGCTGGGGAAGGACGAGGTGGCGGTGAGGTTGCGGTATCCTGGGGCGAAGTATACTGAGCGGTAAGGGCGCCTTCTTCTTCTTTATCAAACGCTTCGGTTGTGGTGTGAGTGCCGGAGTGCTGACAGGCGGTTTCTAGGTACGAGCTCGTGTGGGGCAAGGATAAGATCGACGGTGCCCTCGATATCATGAAGGTGGTCAAGTTCGTGGCCTCGACATACCTCACCGACGCCGAGGCGAAACCGTTTCATGACCAAAACAGCGGCATTTACCGTCGGCTGGAAAAGAGCAAGAACACGAACGATGGAAATGGCTTCAAGGCGGCCCTGGGGGAATACAACGACCAGCTCTTAGTCCTCCAGAAGAAGGGCGCCATAGCGAAGAATCTCGATGGCATGCGGGGCGTTCCCCGAGAGCTGGTCGAGTTTATTCTGGACCAGGTATATGACCGCACCGTGGCACCCAAAGTCGACCTGCTCGCCAAGTACGAGAACGGCACCGACAATGTCTATGGCGAACTGCTCCACCCTTTCATCTCAGACATCTTCGACCGAACAAAGCTGAGCTCGGACATGGTCTTTGTCGACCTCGGCTCCGGAGTCGGCAACGTGACGCTCCAGGCGGCGCTGGAAAGAGGGTGCGAGAGCTGGGGTTGCGAGATGATGGAGAACGCATGCAACCTCGCCGAGGCGCAAAAGAAGGAGTTTTCGGCTCGTTGTCGTCTGTGGGGTATTGCGCCGGGCAAGGTGCACCTCGAGCGGGGCGATTTCCGCAAGAGCGAAAGGACGCTGGCGGCGCTCAAACGAGCCGACGTGGTCCTGGTGAACAACCAGGCCTTCACGTCGCAGCTCAACGACCACCTGATCAACATCTTCCTGGATTTGAAGATTGGATGCAAGGTCGTGTCGCTCAAGACGTTTGTCCACGACAACAAAATCGCCGAGAATGACGTGGCGTCGTCTATTTTGGATGTCGAGCACCTGACGTACCCTGAAGGTTATGTCAGTTGGACGGGTGCGCCGGGTACGTTTTGCATTTCGACGAGGAAGTGATGGCCTGTGCATGTACAGATCAGCGGTGTGTATGTGTTTTTGGTTCTGGATGTATTTTCTCAGGAGTACGGGTTGGGTTGGAATAACCGTCCGGAGAGCACTGTCTGCAGAGACAAACGAGTACCCCCTACAGCGGTATCTGTTTTGCGTGTGGTGTTGTTGGTTGTTAGAGGGAGCGGATAACCATATTGTACATACCTCGCCAGATACCAGTGTCAGATTTCGAACAGAGCGGTCGCTTTTGCTTGTGCCCTTGGGGTGGGACCCCGTTCCCTCACAGCTGCTGATTCGCACTACTACCTCTTCCTGCTAAAGAGCGGATCGTTCGCCAGATTCATCGCGTCGGCCTCTTGCCCCACCCGCTGCATGAACCTCTCGACGAGCTGCCGGTTCTCGGCCTCCTTCTCGGCCCGCTTCTTCTCCACCATGTCGAGCTGCATGTTCAGCACGGCGAGCTCGTCCTGGACATCGGCGACGAGCTTGTTCTTTGCGCGGAGTTCCTCCTCGCGGTCTCGCAGCTTGACAGCTAGCATGCGTCGTTCGGCGGCCAAATCCCGGAGGATTTTGGAGTCGGAGGTTGTCTTGGTGCGGAGGCGGGCGAGCTCGTCGTCTGCGATTTGGAGGCGCTGCTGGAACTGGCCCTTTCCCCGGAGGGCCTCGGCTAGCTCGAGGCGGATGCGGGCAACGACGGCTGTATCGTCTGAGGGGGGGCCAGGAGGGTGAGATGTTGGTGATGGTGACGCTTTGATAGTTGTGGGAGTGGGGGTTTCGATTTGAGCTTGAAGGGCGGCTTTCTCAGCTTCGAGAACCGAGACACGGTCTAGGAGCTGTGAATCTGAATGTATGTGGGACGAGGTCAGCCTGAATTGTGGCTACCGAAAACCCCGTCTGCCCGTGGGCCACTGCAGAGCAGACCAGAGCAATGAAAATGAATGGGCAGTGGGAATGGCGGGGGATTGTTGGGACTGACATGCGGCGATGAACTCTTGGTTGACAGGGTGCTGTTTCTCGGCATCCCTGATTCCGGTGAGATATTCTTGTTTCCAGTCGGGCATGGTGGCTTGTCTCGTATCATCTAAAACGGTCATCTGCTAAGTAAAAAAGGGGAAACCAAACGAACGGCAAACAAAGCAACGGGAAACAGCATTTGTTCGGGTCGATGATGCAAGGCGCCCGAGCTTATCGTCAACCCCGCGATCCGGGCACCCACTCTGCCACTCCACCTACAAGGGTTGAGATGAGATCAAGTGGTCCGTGCTAGTATAACATCCATGGATTGGACAGTGCGAATACCGCACACTACAGCTAGCTGCCCCAGGCGCTGCGCAAGCCCCAAGCTTCAGCGTCTCATCAATCAACAAAACAGCCCCCGACTCACCACTGCGTTCACTTCCCTTCACAGCCAAGCATGGGAACATGACACACGATGGACGTCGCTCATCCCACAGCAAACTGGGAACAGCTTGGTGAGCGCTTTTACCGCAAGATCCAGCTCTACACGCAGGTTTTTGACCAGGACCTGGACCTCGACAACTACCTCGTCGCAGGCGCTCCCTATGGAGGTGCTATTGGTGAGTGGACGGATGGATGCATCGTGTTGGCCACACTCTGTCTAACACGACGGCAGCTCTCTACCGCGACGAGGAGAAGTTGATCGCATTTCAACCAACAAGACCCTCCAAGCCCAGTATCGACATTTACAGCTGCGCAGGCAAGCTCATACGCCGCATCAACTGGGACCAGGGCGCCATCAAGGGGCTTGGCTGGTCCGAGGATGAGAAGCTCCTAGCCGTCACGGCCGACGGCACCGTGAGGTGCTACTACGACCTGCAGGGAGAGTTCACCCAGTTCTCTCTGGGCAACGGCGCCGAAGACGCCAGCGTCAAGTCGTGCAGGTTCTATGCCCACGGCCTCGTCGCGCTGCTGGGCAACAATGCCCTGGTCTCCGTTTCGTCGTACGATGAGCCCCGTCCCAAGCTCCTGGCACCGCCTCCAGAAGGACACGTCCACTCCTGGAACATCATCCCGCCCTCGTACACCCTCTCGCGGTCCGTCGAAGTGCTCCTCAGCATCAACCAGACCGTCTACGTATCGGATGCGACGGATTGCGACGATCGATTTCTGGACATTGGCCCCTTCACTCACATCGCCATCTCGCCGAACGGGAAGTTCTTTTCGCTGTACACGGCGACGGGCAAGGCGCATGTCATCACCAGCGATTTCTCAACCCGCTTGAGCGAGCACGACTCGAGGTCCAAGATTCCACCCAAGTATTTTGAGTGGTGCGGTAATGATGCCGTCGTCATTGCATGGGAGGATGAGGTCCACCTCGTGGGCCCCAGTGGTTCGTTGGCCACCTTCTTCTACGACAGTGGCCGGGTGCACATCGTTCCTGGTGAGCTTGCTGCTCTATTACCCAATTCTCCTTAGTTACCCCTAACCCGAGGCAGACTATGACGGAGTCAGGATCGTAGCCAACGACACCTGTGACTTTCTCCAAAAGGTCCCAGACGTTACAGAAAAGGTGTTCCGCCTTGGCGCCGACTCCGCGGCGTCCATCCTTCTAGACGCTGTCGAGCAACTCGAGATGCAGTCACCAAAGGCCGATGACAATATTCAGCTGATCCGCCCTGATCTTGTTGAGGCCGTAGACACCTGTGTGAACGCGGCGGGCCAGGAGTTCAGTGTCCATTGGCAAAAACAGCTGCTCAAGGCCGCTTCTTTCGGGAAGTCGGTCCTCGACATCTACAACAGCGATGACTTTGTGGATATGTGCGAGACTATGCGCGTCCTCAATGCCGTCCGCTTCTTTGAGGTTGGCCTGCCGTTATCATACGAACAGTACCAACGCCTCTCACCATCAGGGCTGATCGCGCGTCTTCTTAATCGCCACGAATACCTCCTAGCTCTCAAGATTGCCGGCTACCTGCGGCTGCCAACAGACAAAATCTACGTTCACTGGGCCTCTGCCAAAGTCCGGCTAGGCTCCGAGGACGACGACGCCATCTGCCGAAAAATTGTCGAGAAGCTATCCGGAAAACCCGGCATCTCCTTTGAGGCCATTGCGCGTGCCGCCTATGACGAGGGACGAGGTCGTCTAGCCACCGAGCTCCTAAACCACGAGCCACGCGCTGGCCGACAGGTACCACTGCTCCTCAGCATGGAAGAGGATGAACTTGCCCTCGACAAGGCCATCGAGAGCGGCGACACGGACCTGATCTGCTTTGTCCTGCACCAGCTCAAGCGCAAGCTGCCGCTGGCGGGCTTCTTCCGCGCCATCAACAGCCGACCCACCGCCACAGCGTTGGTCGAGGCGTCTGCGCGCCAGGGTGACGGAGACGGCCGCGAAGATACCACGGTGCTCAAGGACCTGTATTACCAGGACGACCGTCGCCTGGAGGGGGCCGCCGTGTTTGTCCGCGAGGCGCTGCGTCAGCCCGAGAGCCGGACAGCAAGCGACAAGCTCTCGCTGGCGTCGAAGCTGCTCTCGGACAACACCAAGGAGCATGCCTTTGAGCTGGGTGCTCTGAAAGAAGCTACAACGCTGCTGCGTATGCAGGAGGCGTTTGACCGCGATCTGACCGACAGCTTCACGGGCCTGTCAGTGAATCAAACCATGTTGAAGCTCATCCGTCTGGGGTACCACGGCAGGGCCAAGAAAATCCAGAGCGAGTTCAAGGTGCCCGAGAAGGTAGCCTGGTGGATTCGGTAAGCCGCCCCCCCCCACCAAAACATGATTGCAGCAGCAGCAGCCCGCTAACCCAGACCACCCCCCCCCATCCAGCCTCCAAGCCCTCGTAGCCAAACGCGACTGGAACGAAATCGAAGAAATATCCCGCCAACGCAAAAGCCCCATCGGCTGGGAGGTACGGAATCATCCAACCCCCCCCTTCCCATCCCATCCCATCCCACTAATAACCCTTATTTATTCTCTTATAATTCAGCCATTCTTCAACCAAACCTTCCAAGCAGGCAACCCCCGTCTGGCAGCCGTCTTCATACCCAAATGCGCGGGTCTCGAGCCGAGCCAGATCATCGCCATGTACGACAAGTGCGGGATGCGCGTCAAGGCGGCCGAGGAGGCCGTCAAGGCCAAGGATGCCGACGCCTGGAGCCAGCTGGTGGAGGCTGCCGGGGGGAGGGGGACGGCAGAGGGGAGGGAGATTGAGAGGCTTGGGTTGGTTGTGTTTAAGAAGTGATTGCTTTACCTGGGGTACTCGCGAGCGGGTTGTGGTTTTCGTTGTGTGTGTAATCAAGGACTTTGGTGTGAGGCGCGTTGTGTGTGTATGTACGTTGTAGATGGTGTTGTTGCTGCGAGGGTGGCACCATCCATTCATTCTCGTGTCAGTCAGTCCATCACCCAACATCGGCCGATTATGCCAACCGCTTTCCACCAGTTTCCATCTTCATGATGGACCAAACCCTTATAAGCACTCCACGGTGTCACCCAGATAGTAGACTGGCCTCGCTTTTTCACCCCGTCCTGGTCCAAACTCTGTAAATACGCTCTGTTCTCCTAACTCTGCAATACGCTACTCCGGCTCCGACAGGGCGGCAGCGCTGACAATGATCGACGGGGGAGAGAGTTATATAGATAGGTATGTGGGGAAAAGCAGCATCAAATACACAACCTAACATGGGGTGGATAAAAAAAAACCCAACGACAATGCCCCTCCTCCCGTTTGCCTCCCAAGTTGCAACCCCCCCCCCCTTGCCCAACCAGCCCCAATCCCAACCTTCAACTCCTAGATGTGCTGTGCAATGCGCCTGCCTACTGTGCCGCACTCTTCATATGAAAATGAAAATGAAAAAACACCAAAAGCAAAGGTACGGGAGAAAAAAGGCAAGAATTAGCAACGCAACGCAATGACCGCTGAGATAACCCCTCGAGACGAAAAGGAGAGAAACAAAACAAAACAAAAATATCGACATCCCCATACCAACCAACCCCCGCCAACCCCGTCGCCGCTCTTCACTGACCTCCCTCAACGTTCAAGAATAGCAGCATTTCCTCCTACGACATGCCACCCTCCCGCGCAAGCCTCGCCCCAGCCGCTTGGACGGCGGCTTCGAGACTGGTAGTCCTTGAATGAGCACCGCCATGGCCCACAGCAGCCGCAGGCGGACGGGCGCTCTCTGAACTGAGCCTCACCCCGCTACCGTCAAACACCCACGGCCCGGCATCGTTTCTAGGCGTGATGGGTCCCTCGTGACCGTTGGCCACGGGTGCGCCCGTGGGCGACGGCGTCCTCGTCCCGTGGCGGCCATCCGGTAGGATTCGCTGAGCGGCAGAGGGGATGGGCATCGGGTCTGACAGGGTATGTAACAACATGGTTGGATCAGAGAGCGTCATGGCGCCGTCGAGCTGCGGCGGGGATTCCGGCTCCGGAGGCGAGGGGTCGTCCATGAGCATGGTGACGTCGGGGACTTCGACCTGCAGTGGCTGTTGTTGTTGTTGTTGTTGTTGCTGTTGCTGTTGAGAAGCGAGAAGGCGGGCGCTGCGGACTGATTCTCTGGATCTGCGAGGCGCTGAGGGGGAAGTGTTGCCCGGATTGTTGGGGTCGGCGGGAGGGGGTTGGAGTAGCGCGCCTTCCTGTGCTGCCGCGCCCTCGTCTGAATCGAGCTGCTCCCACTCCTCGGGATCCTCGACTTCTGCCTCGAGGTCGGCCGCGGCGCGGCAGTTGGGACAAATGAAGATGGGGTAGGAGGGTGAAGCGAGGAGGGACCGGATGCACTTGTAGTGCCAGGTATGGGAGCAAGGGGCGACGAAGAGACACTGGCACGGCTGGGATATCGTTAGAACCTCGTTGGGTGACAGACAATAGAAGAGAATATGCTTACCGCTATGTTGTTAAGACAGATCGAGCAGTCTTGCGAGTATGCCCCACCTGCCGCGCTGTTGGCCGTGCCGGCGGTCATGTTCCTTAACCTCTTGTGGGTGGCCATGCTAGCATAAACGTCAGTACAGGCCGCTGCTGCGCTCCAGGAAAACAACCGGCTCCCACTCACTTGAAAGTATTCAGCTTGTTCTGCCACCCGCGGTTCAACTCGAGCCTCATCTTGACACAGCGGAATATCATCTCCTCGCCCCCCTTGAAGTCGATGCCCAGCTGCACAATATCGCCATCGTTCACCGGGTAAGGCTTCGACTCGGTGCCCGGGGGGCTGAGGCGGATGTGGTTGAGGAAAGTGCCCGAACTACTCTTGACGTCCTTGATGTACCACTTGCCCTCCTCGTACCAGAACTCGCAATGCCGCCGGCTGACGACCTTGCTCTTGAAGCCCACCGGGGCTGCCGAGGGAGCGTTTGCCGGGATATTAGGTTGGTTATCCCTCTCGGAATACCTGCCGACACGGATGATGTCTCTGCCGGTCGGGAGAGTGCGAGAAACAGGCGCAAACTTCAACGATGGCCGAGTCGCGCGGGGGTCGAAGAAGGTGCTGAATCGAATCGAGGGCAGTGTGTCCAGGCCGCTGCCGCCTCCTCCCTCGTGTCGGGCGGTGGCATCGCCTGTTGTCGCGGAACGTGCTCGAGTCATGTCGTCGGTTAGCGAAGGGGCCCCTATCGTGTCTGCTAGGCCGACGGTAGTGTTCAAGGGGGTGAGAAAGAGGGCGGTGGACGGTTCGGCTGGTCGCCCGCCCGGCGGGGTTCCTGTTGCGGGCCCGGTGTGACCTCTAGTTCCCGAAGACGAAGTCGACAGCCCGAGGGGATGGGCTAGCGTCGGCACGAGTTGCGAGAAGCGGTTGGCGCGGGTTGACGAGGAGGGGTTGTTGCCGCTGCTGTCGGGCGCGGGGGCGGGGGCGGCGGCGGTGGAGGGATCGTTGCGGGCAGAGCCGAACCAGGGGTTGTTGGATGCGACCACGGGCGGCGACGGCGTTGAGGATGCGGGCTGTGCTGTCGCGGTGGTAGGGCCGTGGGTGGTGTGGGCGCTGGGTTCGCGGGAGAGGATGTGGGTTTGTGTGTAATTCCGGAGGTACGTTAAGCCTCGCAGCCGGCTGCTCCTCGAGGGCGGTGTCGACGACGCGGGGGTTGCAGTCACCGGGCAGACGGCAAGATTTCCTAGATTTCCAGGGCCCTGGGTTGTGGGCGAGGCGGCGGGTTGTGTGAACATTGACAAGGTCCGCTTGGCTTGGTTCGTGTCGGACGAGATTCCCACGGCTTGAGTTTGTCACTTGTCGGCGGTTGTCGACGAAATGTCTGCGGCGCTGTTGGGGGTCACCGGTCCCTGATTCGTCCCAGGTTCGTAGACACCGCCTGAAGCCTTGGGGTAGCACCAAACAAAGGATGGCGACAGGAGTCGAGAATCCGGGGTGCAGCTGCAAACCATGAACAGGAAATAGTCTCGTGTGTCTTTTTTGAGACAATTTAGGACGGTCCTGACCGTGTCTAGGCCAGTGTGGATCAAATTGACTGGCGCGGGGCGTGGCGTGTGTTTTGGGTATTTTTGGTGTTGGGTTGGTCCCGTCTTCCATCAGCAACCAGGTCCCTGGGTTTGGGTCCTTGGGTTGCAATTGGGGACGGTTGTTGGTGGTGGGTGGTGGGTGGTGGGTGTGGTTGACCTAAAGGCTAAGACGGGCATCTGATTTGTGCACCTCCGAGTTGCGCGCACGAACAAGATCAGCACAACACAAAGTTGCCAGGGGAAATGGTCTGTTCCATTGCATCGAGTCTGGTGCCACTTGACATGGTTGTAACGCCTTCCTCGAACGGACGGTTTCGTCACTTGGGCGTCGCGAAATCGGCATTCGTGATGGACTCTCGCTCCTCCCAAACCAGAACGCCCGAAGCCCGAACAGAGGCCGCTGGACCAGCTGTTGGCCTGCTGAGCTGAGACCCCCGCATGCGTCCTCGAGGCCGCCTGCCTAGTCACAGACCCCCTATCCCGGCCCTTTTAAGGACACCTGAGAGGCAATACGACATAGTATTGTAATAAATCCTTTCACTTCATCATTGGTATTATTATGATCTGTATTTGCATGCCCCCCGATTCTTTATTTTTCATCTTCTTTCACTATCCGTACAAACATGCCCCTTATTAACAAGGGCGAGTGATGCTACGATGAGTGGGGTCTGTGGCTAGCCATCCCTTGTTGTGGCCAGCCCAGGGGCCAGGCACACCGCAGCAGTGACCGCACAGTGTCCATGCTAGCTTACATAAGCAACTTTGCCTCGCCAAGGCTGGCTGCACCTGTTTCCTAAGTTCCTTATCGATAACGAAGCCCAGAGCGCGCGACGCAACCGTGGATTTGGCTGTTTTCGGCGGCTGCTTCGAGAAATTCTGCGACAGCACCGAGCATCGCCGTCGAACCGCCGGACTCAACCACAGCCATGCTCAGATCCTGCCGGTCAACACGGTTACTCTCCCGGACCCGCCAGCCATGGAGCCCGCTTAGAGACAGTTGTTCGTCCCTCCCGGCGCGGACATTTGCCACCGCCGTCGGCCGAGGGATCCGGGTCAAGGCCGCCAGCCGGGCCACTACGCCCAAGGTAAGCACTCTCGCTGATGACGGCCGTCGGGAACGTGTGGTCTAACCGTTAATCTATTTTCAGGAGCCGACAGAGCGCGACAGAATCACCACCCTGCCCAATGGCATCCGTGTTGCCTCGGAGGATCTTCCCGATGCCTTCTCCGGCGTTGGCGTCTACATCGATGCCGGGTCGCGGTACGAGAACGAATCGCTACGCGGCGCGAGCCACATCATGGACCGGCTAGCTTTCAAGTCGACGGGGTCGCGGTCTGCCGACGAGATGGTGGAAACGGTGGAGAAGCTAGGCGGAAACATCCAGTGCGCCTCGTCGAGGGAGTCAATGATGTATCAGGCGGCCACCTTCAACTCGGCCATCCCCACCACAGTTGGCCTGTTGGCGGAGACGATCCGGGACCCGAAAATGAGCGACGAGGAAATATCGCAGCAGATCGAGACGGCCGAATATGAAGTGAGGGAGATCTGGTCCAAGCCCGAGCTCATTCTGCCCGAGCTGGTGCACACGGCCGCCTTCAAGGACAACACTCTCGGAAACCCCCTACTCTGTCCGCAGGAGAGGTTAGGTGTCATCAACAGGGATGTCATCCAGGCGTACAGGGACGCCTTCTACAAGCCGGAACGGATAGTGGTGGCGTTCGCCGGGGTGCCGCATGAGGAGGCTGTAAGACTGGCCACCCAACACTTTGGGGATATGGAGGCATCACAGCCGGCGCTCTCGCGGACGGGGTCAGAAACATCGCTCGACTCTCTGGAGTCGGAATCCAGCGACACATCATCCAACCTCTCCACGTCCTCTGCAGCATCCACATCTTCCAGCTCCGAACCCCCGTCGGGGCTGCTCTCCAAAATCCCATTCCTCAAGAACTTCTCCTCGCCATCCAACACGGCCTCTGCCGTTCCCAAACCCATCATTCCCATCTCCACCGAAGACCTGACCCGCCCGGCCCACTACACGGGCGGTTTCCTCTCCCTCCCCGCGCAGCCCCTCCCCCTGAATCCCAACCTCCCCACCTTCACGCACATCCAGCTCGCCTTCGAGGGCCTGCCCATCTCCTCGGACGACATCTACGCTCTGGCGACGCTCCAGACCCTCCTCGGCGGCGGCGGCTCCTTCTCGGCCGGCGGGCCCGGCAAGGGCATGTACTCGCGCCTCTACACCAACGTGCTGAACCAGCACGGCTGGGTCGAGTCGTGCGTCGCCTTCAACCACTCGTACACGGACTCGGGCCTGTTCGGCATCGCCGCGTCCTGCTACCCGGGCCGCACCGCGCCCATGCTGCAGGTCATGTGCCGCGAGCTGCAGGCGCTCACCGTCGAGGGCGGCTACGCCGCCCTGAACCCGGTCGAGGTCGCCCGCGCCAAGAACCAGCTGCGCAGCAGCCTGCTGATGAACCTCGAGAGCCGCATGGTCGAGCTCGAGGACCTGGGCCGGCAGGTCCAGGTGCACGGCAAGAAGATCCCCGTGCTCGAGATGACGAGGCGGATCAATGACTTGACCGTGGCGGATCTGAGGCGCGTGGCCAAGATGGTGGTCGGCGGGCTGGTGGAGAACAGGGGCCGGGGGAGCGGCGCGCCCACCGTGGTGCTGCAGGAGGCCACGGCGCACGGGGTCAAGACGGCCGAGATGCCGTGGGATCAGATCCAGGATACCATTTATCAGTGGAAGTTGGGGAAGCGGTGAGAGATAACTAGTGGGTGAGGGGGAGTGAATGTAAGATCAGAAGAAAAGGGGGGACTGAGTGTGTGTAATCATTAGTTTTGGGGGGTGTATAGATGAGTGAGCGTTTGACTTTGAAAGAGGCCAAAAGAACTAAACACACCACCTGCAGTGCGCAATCTCAAATCATGTCTTGCAAAGGGGGACGCCGAAGCCATCGACGGACCACCTATTGTTCCCAGGACGAGTCCATCTCTGCATTCCAAACCAACAAGAGACCGAAAAACATGACTGAACGTTGTCTGCTTGATAACTCTATTTTGCCAGTAATATATGTCTAGCTAGGATTAATAGCAATCGGCTTGACGAAGCCCTGTATCATGTACGGTCTGTAACGGGTCCTGGAGCCCCCGAAGTTCGCCGGGTATCTACACCCCGAATGTCCATTCCCCCAACCAAAACCATCATCCCATGCGCGGAGAATTTGAGGCCATCCCTTCCTATGTACTCCGTACCGCCCCAACCAATACGCCAAAACCATGCCCTTCCGTTTGATTACTCCTCCCCAAAACCCGGTCACCATCTACGAACCGTATGTACCTAAAAGTCTTACAGTCTATAACCTAGACCGAACGGCCTCCAACCGATACTTGACATCCTTCAACGCCTTCGTCACCGGCTTCCAATCATCAAACTGCCGCACCAGCTCGGCCGTCTCAGCCGACAACTCCGTCTTGACAAAGTCCTCCTCCAACAGCCCGCGCATGATCCACGGCAGGTGGTACGGGTTGGGGTTGGACAGGGTGCCGCTGCCCGGCAGGTGGTTGACCTCGCAGGCGACGGCGCCCACGACGTCCGTCGTCTCGAGCGCGTGGGTCACGGCCAGGTCGTAGACCTGCTCGTCGTCGTAGAGGCGGGAGTGGCCCTCGCCCGAGTACAAGCTGCCCGCGAGCGGGGTGGATAGTTCGCGGATTAGACCGTGGTCTGACACGCCGAGGTTGCGGAGTTTGAGGGCGAAGCCGACTAGGTGGGCGATGCTAGGGAAGGGGAGGGTTAGTATCACTCCTGGGAAGAGACGTGATGCAAGGGAGAGAAGGGGGGGCTCACAAGTCAGGGGCGTGGATCCGGCCATCAATGAAAGCGGCTCGGTAGATATACGGGTGATGAGCTGGAGCGTAAATGGCAGACTAATTCGGAGTGTGAGTATTTTGTGGCTTGGCTCTTCAATCGAAGCAAGGACAAACCTCTAGTGGCACAAGCTGGTCGTCAATACTGCCAATGTACGTGATACGTGCCCCATAGTTGAGGACGGCCTTCATAGAGGCTTCGAGTCTCTTGGACACTTCACTCTGCGAATCCGCAAACTCCCATAGTTCGGCTGCGGTCCCCATGAGTATGCCCATGCTGGACCGGTAGTCTGGGAAAGGGCCTCGCGAAACGCCAGCTACAGCCGCTGTCAGTGCCCTTACACATCTTAAGGGAGTAGTACACTGGCCACTTACCCATCGCACAAACCCCCACCTTGGCCGACGCCACAACCCCTAGTTCGATGAGCTTTTCTAGCAGCATGATGCCGACAGGCACACCCTGCGAGTGACAGGCGATCAGGATCAGATCGGCATTGCGGATTTGGTCGATCCAGTTCAATAGAAGCTTCCACAGGTTCTCGACGCGGTCGCCAATCTTGCCTTCCCCTTCGAGGGCCACCTTCTCGATCTCACAGTCTTCACAGCCGTGGCTGTCGGCCCACCTCCTGATGGCTTCGGCGCCGTGGTTCGCAAACTTCATGGACGTCCCCGTTGGTTGACCAATCACGGTGCGTAGATAGCTTGCAGGAAAGAGGCCGTGGACGCCGATGGCCAGGGCCTTTTTAACCTTCGGGGGTTCTTTCGTCCGGTAAACGTGTTTTCCTGCTGGCTGCTGCGTCCTAAGCAGGAGCTGGGCAATCTGCTTGATGATGGACGGGTTGTCTTTCAATTTGTAGGTGCCACCAAAAGAGGGGAGCAACAGGCTCGGCGGCAGAGGAGCCTTAGTAGAAGTCGGTGTTTTAGGGACAGCTGGCTTCGTTGCCGTGTCAGTCCTCGGTGTGCTTGGACGGACTGGCGTCGCGTCGTCAATATCCATGGACTGCGGGCGGACTCGTTTTTGGCTTTTGGATGACGGCTCCCTTGAAGGGGTTGCAACGGCCTTGGCCTGCTCATCCTTGCGATCAGACTTGGAAGGAGGGCCCTTCGCTGGCGTGCTCTTGAATTCCATCGAGTTCGCTCGTTGAGGGTGTGTTTCGGACCTCTCTCCCATAATTGCGAGCTGGCCCTGCTCACCCTGCTCGCCCTGCCCACGCTGCCCGCCCTGTTCATCCTGCTGGGTGGGTTTCTTGGTGGGTGCCGAGCCTGCATCGCGGGACCAGAATGCCCATGTGGTCCCTGCCTTGGGCGCGGGCGTCGGGGGTTCAGCGGCTACTTCCGCAGCTGGGGCATCTTGCATAACCACATCTTCGGTCTCCTTTACTGCTGGAGGGGGTACCTCGGGCTCAGTAGTCGGCGGCTTGGGTTCGGGCTGTGAAGGAACAGGAACGCTTTTGCCAGACCAAGACCACAACCAAGAACCCCCAGCAGGGACCGCTGTCGTGTCCTGTGCCACGGGTTGATTTGGGGTACTAACAAGCTCTGGGGATTCTTGCGCTGGCTGCAATTCCTTGTCTGCCTGGGGTGCCTTGGTCTCTGGTGACTCTGTCTCAACTGGCGCTGGCGCAGCTATTTCCTGAGTATCAGGGTCGGGAACGGGGGCACCCGTTGATGAGACAGGCTCAGTAGCTCCCGAGCCACCAAGCCATCCGAACCACCCTGAGGCTGGTCTTTGCGGCGTCGATTCCGTGGCTGCCTGCTGCTCTGCTTGCAGTTCTACGGGTTGTTCAGGTGGCGGCTCTGTTCCCTCCTCTACCTGACCGGCGTCAGTCAATTTCGTGTCCACTTCCTCCGGCTGTGTTTTGTCATCGGGTTTCGCAACGTCCTCGATTACGTCTTCGGCTACCGGGAGAGTTGGTTCCGCCTGTTGGACTTCCGTGTTCGGTGTATCCTCCTGTATCTTCGGCATGACGTGGCCCGATGGAGGTGACCCGCTGATGCTCATGGTGTCGACAGGTTTCTTTGGTTCAAATCGACTGAAATCCGCTGTTCCGTTCGGCTTCGATGTGCCTCCGAGTATCGTTTCTCGTGCCACCTGCGTCGAGGGTGCGGATTTGGGCACTCGAGGCCACGACCCATACCAACTTCGAGCTTTGTAGACCTAGTGCGCAATTAGAATCGAGATGGAGTTATGTCAGGACAGGCCAGGGCAACCGGTCCTGTCGCCTTAACGGGTCGCATAACTACCTGTTTCGAGCCCGGCCCAGCGGTCGGGCTGCGATCGCTGTTTTCGCCCGGTGTCGACGTGGCCGTGACCGTGGCCGATGTAGCATGGCCTACGGCGGGTGTGTGGGACTGGGACGACTTGGATGACTTGGCTGAGGATTGCGACGGCATCGTGGACGGCGGGAGTGTCGATGTGCTCGATTCAGCGATAGGGTTGGGTTTCGCCCGCTTGCGGGAACCCATGGCGCAGATCGAGCGCGGAAGAAAGGAGCGGGTTTCAGTAAGATTGTAGGATTATCGGCCTAGCGGAGTCGTGTTCTCGATTCCAGGTGTTGTTGTTGCCTTGCCGTGAGTTGTCCGCGCCTGCGTGGCGTGGCCGCGGTCGGGGCCGCCCTCCCCCGACAGTTGGCTCAAGCTCGTTGGCTTCCCGAGGCTGTACGTCATCCGGTCATTGGGTAGTACCAGGAACCACTTGCATCGGAGCCAAGTTGTTATTGCAGACAAAACTCTTGGCTTGGGATATTGAGGAAGAAAGGCCTATGGGTTTTTTATCTCAATATTGAAAGTCATAAAAGCTCCGAATGATACTATTCAGACGAGAGAAGGTGCAATCACAATAGTCAAACCGACGTCTCTTTGTACCCGGTACTTTCAACCCTAGGATGTTCAATGTGGCCAGCACTGAGCGGGCAATCCCCAATGCTGATCACCCTGCACACCTGCCTGCCAGACCCGCCAGACCCCTGAGCCATGAGCGGAAGCCGTTGCACATGCTTGGCTGAACCCTTCCATACCCGATTCCCCACCCCCTCTCTTACCGCCTTCCTTATCGTTATCGTGCTGCCGAGACGGGGACCCGCCAGAAATTTTTGTGGTGGGCAGCTTTTAGTGGGCATTTTCTAAAGCTGCCTTTTGGAGTCGTTGCGCAGAGGAAGCAGCTGTACTTTTGTAACAGATTGCTCTCCAATTGCTGCAACACAAGCAGCCATATCGCCACCATGGGTTCTTTGAAACGCAAGGAGGGCCCGAACGGCACCTCGGCCTCTAAATCAGCCCGGCCCGCGACCGAAGCGAGACCCTCGAAGCGGGCGAAAGCGAGCGAATCGAGGAAAGACGACGGCAAGAAGGGCGCAAAAAGTGCAAAGTACGCAAAGGACGCAAAGGACAAGGACGCAAAGGACAAAGACGCAAAAGAGCCCAAGTCCCCAGCGAAGCCGGCAGCTGACTCCGTGGTTACGAAATCGGAAGAGCCCTTGTTCCCACGCGGCGGCGGGAGCGTCTTGACCCCTCTCGAGCAAAAGCAGATCTCGATTCAAGCGAAGAAGGATGTCTTGTTCGAGGAGCAGTCCACGGGCCAAAAGGGGGAGACAGCCACCAGGAAAAGGAGGCGCAAGTCGCGCGCTGACGATTCGGGAACGACAGCCGTCAAAGACGAGGATGAGGTCAAGGTGGAAGGGCTAAACTTCAAGGTGGGACATTCCCGAGCAGAGGCACAGGTGGTGCAGTTTGAACTAATATGGTGTAGCGATTGGTCAAGGGCTCGCTGGTTCTCGGAACCGTCTGCGCTATTAACCTCCTCGATATCGCCATTGCGCTGCCGAATAACCTCGTTGGCCATGTGCCCATAACCGCCATCTCGGAGTCCCTGACACAACGGCTGCAGGCCACTGCTGAGAATGAGAATGACGAGGAGGAGTCTGAGGATGGGGCCGCCGACGACGTCGATCTCAACAGCTTGTTTCAAATTGGCCAATATGTGCGCGCCCATGTCACGTCGACACTAGACGAATCAGCACCCGGAAAGTCAAAACGTCACATCGGGCTTTCTCTCGAACCTCTGTATGCCAACATGGGCATGTCAGAGCAGGACGTGGTCGAGAACTGCATGCTCATGGCCTCAGTCGTCAGCGTCGAAGACCATGGCTTCGTCATGGATATTAGCATCTCCGAGTCCAACCTGAAGGGGTTCTTGCCCCGCAAGCAGGTAGACAAGAGCATCCCCGAGGAGAGTATCCAGCCGGGCTCGGTTATGCTCTGCATTGTGGCCGGCAAAGCCGCGAGCGGCAAAGTCGTTCAGCTCTCGACCCTCGCCGATCGCCTCGGTAACCCCAAAAACACTGCTTCCGAAGCCACCACGATCGGCTCGTTCCTACCCGGCACTGTGGCCGATGTTCTGGTCTCCGAGGTAACTCAGCACGGTGTCGTCGGCAAGGTGATGGGCCACTTGGATGTGACTGCGGACCTAGTCCACTCTGGTGCCGGACCGGATGGTGTGGATATTGCAGACAAGTATAAGGTGGGCTCACGCGTCAAGGCCAGGGTCATCTGCACGTTCCCAGCCGCGAAAATGCCCAAGTTGGGAATCTCTGTGCTGCCGCATGTGCTTTCACTGAAGCCAAAGACCGCTAGCAAGGGCAGCCAGGACGTTTTGCCAACCCAGATCCTCTCTCACTCGGCAATTGTGGACGATTGCAAAGTAGAACGAGTCGAACCGGGCATTGGGCTCTACGTTGACGTTGGCGTTGAGGGCGTTCCGGGTTTCGTCCACATCTCCCGGGTCAAGGACGGCAAAGTCGACAGCTTGTTCGAAAGCAGCGGTCCGTACAAGGTCGGCTCCGTCCACCCGGGTCGCGTGGTTGGCTACAACCCGTTCGATGGCATGTTCCTCCTCTCCTTTGAGAAGCAAGTTCTCGAACAGCCATTCTTGAGGATCGAGGACATCCCTGTGGGAGCAGTGGTCCCCGGTGTGGTTGAGAAGCTTGTCATCAACCAACACGGCCTTGGTGGCCTGATCGTCAATATCGCGGACGGAATCTCGGGGCTTGTACCTGAGATGCATCTTTCCGATGTTCACCTGCAGCATCCCGAGAAGAAATTCAGGGAGGGGATGAAAGTGAAGGCCCGCGTCCTCTCCACCAACCCGGCGAAACATCAACTCCGCCTGACGCTGAAGAAGACGCTGGTCAACTCCGAGGCGCCCCCTATCAAGTCGTATGATGAACTGGCCGTCGGGCTGCAGGTTCCCGGCACGATTGTGAGCGTACTACAGCACGGAGCCATCGTTCAGTTCTATGGCCGGTTGCGTGGTTTCCTTCCTGTTTCTGAGATGAGCGAGGCCTACATCCAGGATCCCAAGGAGCATTTCCGCGCTGGGCAGACGGTCAGCATTTACGTCATTAGCTTCGATCCCGAAGCCAGCAGACTCATCGTTTCCTGCAAAGACCCCTCTGCTTTTGGCCTCGAGAAGCAGCTCGCTCTCAAGAAGCTACAGATCGGCGACCTCGTTTCGGCAAAGGTCACGCAGAAGACGGACGACGACATCCTCGTTGAACTGACTGACAACTCATTAAGGGCCATCCTCCCCGTTGGCCACCTGACGGACAAGTCAGTCAGTAAAACACAGTCGGCACTCAAGAAGATCCACGTGAACCAAACACTCTCCGAGTTGGTCGTTCTTGAGAAGAATGAAGGCCGGCGGTCCATCACCCTTTCTCACAAGCCGAGTCTCGTCCAAGCCAGCAAGGACGGAAAACTTCTTGCCAGCGTGGATGACGCCCGGCTTGGGGACACGGTCTCCGGCTTCGTTCGGAATATCACCGCTACCGCCGTCTTTGTGCAGTTCGCAGGGAAGCTGACTGCTCTCCTCCCCAAATCGATGATGCCCCGCGACGCGCAAGAGAAGCCCGGTTTTGGAATGCACAAGTCACAGTCCCTTGCCGTCAAGATCACCTCCGTTGACAAGGATCTTGGCCGCTTGGTCGTTGCCATCCCGTCCACTGGTGATGAAGATGTTAGGAGATCTGCCAAGACCACCGAGAAGGCCGTGAACTCATTAGACGACCCAATTACCTCGGTAGATGATCTCGCAATTGGCAAGCTCACCAAGGCTAGGGTGAAGTCTGCCAAGGAGACACAGCTCAACGTCCAAATCGCGGATAACATTCAGGGACGGGTCGATGTTTCGCAGGTCTTCGATAAATGGGAGGACATTCCGGATCCGAAAAGGCCGCTAAAGCGGTTCAAGCCAAACGACATCGTTCAAGTCCGCGTCCTCGGCATCCACGACGCCCGCAACCACCGCTTCCTCCCCATCACTCACCGGTCCAGCCACTCAGTTCTAGAACTATCAACAAAACCCAGCGATCTGAAGGAAGACACGCTCCCTGAGCCGTTGTCTCTTGATCAAATCGAGGTCGGGTCGACGTTTCTGGCTTTCGTCAACAATGTCGCCTCCAACTACTTATGGGTAAATTTGTCGCCTAATGTTCGTGGGAGGATCAGCGCCATGGAGGCTTCCGATGACTTGTCCAAGTTGGCGAACCTGGAAAAGAGTTTCCCTGTGGGCTGCGCGCTCCAAGTACGTGTCTTGGCCGTGGACAAGGAGAAGGAAAGAGTCGATCTCTCGGCCCGCACCGCTGGCGCTGCAAACCAACTCCCTTGGGACAAGATGCAACAAGGCCTGGTCCTGCCTGCCAAGATCACCAAGGTCAATGACCGACAAGTCATTGTCAAACTAAGCGAGCTCGTCGCAGGCCCTGTGCATATGGCAGATCTTGCCGATGACTATGACGAAGCGAATCCTCTATCGCACACCAAGAACGATATCGTGCGGGTAGCCATTGTCGAGGTCGACAAGAGCAACAAGAGGATGAGGTTGTCTATGCGGCCGTCAAGAGTCCTCAACTCGTCCTTGCCAGTCAAGGACAAGGAGGTCACAAAGAGCACCACGCTCAATGTCGGCGATATCATCCGGGGTTTCGTCAAAAATGTCTCGGACAAGGGTCTCTTTGTGTCGCTCGGCGGGGATGTAGTGGCACTTGTCAAGATCAGGAACCTCTCCGACTCGTACCTCAAGGACTGGAAGGAGCACTTCCAAGTCGATCAGCTCGTGAAGGGCCGCATCATCGCTCTGGACGATGGCCGTATTGAGATGAACCTGAAGCCGTCGGTGGTGGACAAGGACTATGTCCCGTTGACCACCATCGCGGACCTGAAGGAAGGCCAGACCATCACCGGCAAGGTGCGCAAGGTGGAAGAGTTTGGTGCCTTCATTGACATTAACGGCTCGATGAACCTCTCCGGTCTGTGCCACCGCAGCGAGATGGCAGACAGGACGGTCAAGGATGCCAAGACACTCTACAACGAGGGCGACCGCGTCAAGGCTCGCATCTTGAAGGTCGACCTCGAGAAGAAGCGTATCAACCTCGGGTTGAAGCCCTCGTATTTCAAGGACGGCGAAGGGGACGACATGGACGTCGATAGCGAGGATGAGGACGCCGGGGCAGCTCTAGATGGCGAAGAGGACAGTGAAGACGAGGTCATGAGCGATGCCGGGGGCGCCGTGCTGATCGCCGGCTCCGACGATGAGGACGACGAAGACGAAGACGAGGAGGACGACGGCAGCGATATTGAGATGGGTGACGCGGCAGAGGAGGGTCTCACTGGCCTCGACGCCGGCGGCTTTGACTGGACGGCCAAGGCTCTAGACGCCGACGACAATGCGAATGCTAGCCTAGCTGATGGGCCAAGCAAGAAGGCCAAGAAGCGGCGGGAGCCCCAGGGTATTGTCGACAAGACGGCCGAGCTCGACATCAACGGGCCGCAAACATCCAGCGATTACGAGCGTCTCCTGCTCGGTCAACCAGACTCATCCGAGCTTTGGATCGCCTACATGGCCTCTCAGATGCAAGTGAATGACCTCGCCAGCGCGAGACAGGTGGCGGAGCGGGCCATCAAGACCATCAATATCAAGGAGGAAACCGAGAAGCTAAACGTCTGGATCGCCTTCCTCAACCTGGAAGTCGCCTACGGCACAGACGAAACGGTAGAGGATATCTTCAAGCGTGCCTGCACGTACAACGATGACCAGGAAGTCCACGAGCGGCTAGCCAGCATCTACATCCAATCCGGCAAGCACAAGGCAAGTCCCCCTTCACCCTTATCCCCCCCCCCACAACCCATAACTTATATAAATAAATTTCCTAACCCCTTTCCCCCAAACCAACAGGAAGCCGACGACCTATTTGAAAAGATCCTCAAAAAATACGGCTCCCGCTCCGCCCACGTCTGGATCAACTACGCCCACTTTCTGCACATGACGGCCCACCAAGCCGACCGCGCGCGCCAGCTCGTCAAGCGCGCCACCCAGGTCCTCGGCAACGCCGGCAACGGCAGCAACACGTCGCACCTGTACGTGTCCCTCCTCCCGCGCTTCGCCGCGCTCGAGTTCCGCGCGCCCCACGGCGACCGCGAACAGGGGCGGACCCTCTTTGAGAGCCTGCTCGCGACCTACCCCAAGAAATTCGACCTGTGGAATCAGCTGCTCGATCTCGAGACGTCCTCGTCCTCTGCTGCGGTGGATGTGGACAATGTGGCCGTGGTGAGGGACCTGTTTGAGAGGGGGAGCAAGGTCAAGGGGTTGAAGCCGCGGCAGGCCAAGGCTTGGTTTAGGCGGTGGGCGCTGTGGGAGGAGGAGAAGGGGGATGGGAAGAGTCGCGAAAGGGTCTCGGCCAAGGCGCAGGAGTGGGCGAGGTTGGCGGGGGAGAGGAAGGGTGCTGCTGCTGCTTCTGCTGCTGCTGCTGCTGGGGAGGAGGGAGAAGATGAGGAGTAGAGTAGTTGGTTGGCTCGTTGTTGTTGTCATCAAGGATTTTCTTTTGTTTCTGTTACTGTTATTGGTGTGTGTATATCTTGTTTGGAAGGATTTTGATATCCAAAAGTGAATTGAAGAGATGCGGTTTGGCCGGGCATAGTTGGTTGCTTCTCTCCTGTGAGCAGTTTGTGGGACTCGCTTCGATGCTGTGCTGTGCTCAATTCTATGTTACCGACGGAATGGGATGGCGGTCCATCTTTATACGTGGTGCTCTTGTCACTCCTTGCCGCCATCACGACTCAGCTACACACACTGATGCCACCCTCGTAACGCTGCAACGCGAACTCGACAGGTGTTGGACTTGGCCAAGAGTCGTTTGCGTTACTTGCTGCTTCTTGCTCATATTGGACACCCAATTTACCTGCGGACGCTCTATACGAAACTATATCAGACATGTAATCAGCGTTGTTGCCAACGCATACGCGAAACGCGCATGTCTGTATATTTAGGTGGTGTATCATGCTCAGGTTGACTGTTGGCATTTAGATGGGCGACCCAGGGGTAGGTAGGTAGGTGGGCTGTCCGCCTTGTAAACCAAAAGAATAAACCGCTTGCTTGGCCCAACCATCCCATGCGTCTTTCTCCATGACAAACCAAATGTGCGGCCCTGTGAAGTAGCCGATCCGAGAAATGCTGATGCTGGTGCTAATGATAGAGGGTAAAAATGTGAGAATACCTCCTCCAGGCTGAACAGAAAAACAAAAAAAAGAGTGAACACCTCCCCAATGCACCAACGCTAACTCAGCTCATCCCACCCCGAATAGATACAATATATGCGGAAAGTAGTGAAATGTGACGTCTGTTTGCCTGACGTAGACCGTCTTAGGAAATGTTGTCGTTCGGCTCCCTGTGTGGAGCCGATTGAGTGCGGTATGGATGTGAATAGGGCCGAAGAAGCAAAGGGAAATTGTTGAACAGAGGGGGTCCTCCAGGACCCTGATTGACGGCGGTCGTTCAAGAGGGTCCGGGGTCCGTTGTGTGTGCCGCGGTATGCATACATGCGGGAATAAAAATTCAGACTCCAATTTCATCTGAAATAGAGGAAGCCCGACCACTCGTCCAGTGGTGAATGAACCATGCCGCGTGGGGCGCCGGAAACGTGGCCGTCTTGGGACGAAAAGCCCCCCAACCTCAGACACAACGGCGTCGTTGAGAGAGGGCAGCCCCGACAATGCCCGACAGAATAGATGGGAATCGCAATGAGAGGGGAAGGTGTTGATCGCATGGCGAAAATCTCACATCCCCCGTGCCCCTTCGCGTTTTGGCCTTCCTGATTCGGTGGACCTCCGCTGCTGTTGTGTCCTGTATTTGCCAAGCCACGCCAGTCCCGTCTGATGACGACGTTGGGCGGCCGAGGGCGGGTCGGGCAGATTCTGGGGTCGCTCCTCATTCGCGACGGTCGCACTGCCGTCGTCGATTGTGTGTATGTGGCAACTGGCTTTCGTTGCACCTTCAGTGAGTGACAGCGACCCATCGGACAGGCACCCCGTCAGGCCTGATCTCGTACGGTTTCGTGCTGGGCTTCCTAGGCGGGAGCGCCCAACGAGCCCGACCTGGCCGCTGATCGTCGAGCTTGCCGCTCTTCCGCATGGCCATCTCCATGACGGCGATGCGGATGAAATCTGGATTCTCGCGCGTCTCGCGCTGCCGCGGCCCTGGCATGGGGTGCTCCGTCGCCGCCGGCTTCGACTGCGACGGCTGCGATGCTTGCGCTGTAGTTGTTGACGAGGGTCCCACTGACGGGTACGGGGAACGACCCGAGGTGGGGGAAACACTGCGCGCCCGGTGAATCTTGTATGTCTGCATCTGGATCGAGGCCGTAAATGTCCGTAGTGCGGGACCAGGTGCCACAGCCTGCGGCTTCTCGAGACGGGCGGTTGTCGTGGGGTTCAGATAGCGCCGCAGGGCAGCCGTCGGTTCCGCCTCGAGGGGAGGCGGTCTGCGCTCGTCGGTATATGGGACCTGCGGGTCGATCGTCAGGATGGACCGTGTGAGGAAGTCCTCGGGCGGAATCGACGAGAAATTCAGGTTCGAAAAGGAGCGCGCTGCCTGTCGCAAGGCCCGTAATGAGGCCGTCAAGTTCGATTTGAAGACGGATTTCAGCGGCTCGAAGGGTAGCCGCGAAGTCTTGCTGTCCGAAGCATCCTCGTTGCCGAATACCCTAAAGTCCAACCCCTCGACCTCGCTCTCGGGGGAAGACAAAGGGTGGCTCTCGGATTCGCCAGGTGGCGAAGAGACGGGCTCCAAAGAGCGTCGGGTCGGCTGCACCCTTCGCCCCCTGAAGGGCGACTGAGGCGACTCTAGGGAGGAAAATGTGTCGGTTGCGAAGGAATTGCTCAGCGAGGGCATGGATTCCATCGAGACGGTCCGCATTGAGGCGACAGATTCTGGGATGCTGTCGCAGATGGACAGATCGTCGGCTTCGAGGTCCTCAGGCGCCATCAACAAAATGTCCATCGGACTCTTGCTCAGCGTTAGGCTAAACTCCTGCTCGGATTCTTGTGCCTTCTCGAGGATGGACTCGACCGTCATCCTCTTTTCCGCCTTTGTTTGCCGCAAGCTCCGGGATGCTTTGGAAGGGGGTATGCTCGTGACTGCCAGCAGCGCCGCCACTGAGGGTGGGATGGCATCGCGAGAGTACGCATCCCTGGGACGGTATGACATGGAGTGAATCCTCCGCTCCCCATGGTTGCGATGTGATTTATGGGGGTGCGCCGAGCCTCGAGACTTCGGTCTTGTCGGGATTTGGACTGGTGTAGAAGGGGTGGTCGGTCGTGCCGGTGTCGTGTCGGTTCTGGGAGGGCTCAGGGTTGGCGACCCGAAGCCGTTTTCTCTTCGGGTTTGTAACGTTGCGGGCATGATGAGGCTGTTGCTGGCGCTGGTCTTCGAGTCGGCGATAAGACGGTATGCATTGCCTTTCGAGAAGGTCGGCGATGGAGGGACGGGGTGGGAGAGTTGACGAGATCGAGAAGCGGTCGGGGGACGCGACTGGGCCCTGGACTGGTGATAAGCAACCCTGGCTGTGTCGGAGATGGAGAAAGCAAGACAGCCAGAGGATCGTGTGGACGTGATGATGTCCAGCTGGGCACCCCCCGAGACGTCCGTACAGTACATACTGTGTAATTACCGGCCGCCTGTTGGCTCGCTGGCAGGGCGAATGCAGATCGGCTGCAGACCGGGAACGCGGAATGGCCGGTATTCAGGGCTCCCAGAGGGCCTCAGGGCCTGTAATTGCCGCCGTCAGGACTCCGGGGCAGCCAGTCACAGCACGGCGGGGGGTCCTGTATCACAGGCAATGCCTCGCGTGCCGCAAGGCCCATTCGAGTACGTAAAATGCTGGCCCAAGGGTCCACCTGCACCCCGTGCCGTCCTGGACCCTGAACCCGCTGCGTCAGATTGAGTTGGCGGAAGCTTGTCCTCCAGCGTTCCCGTCGTCCGAGGTCGCTGTCACTGATGACTGGTATTTATCGAGGACAGACGGGGGCGACTTGTAGGTAAAGAGGTCGTACCTAACTCGGCATCTTTGGTACAAATACCTAGGTAATTAACCCAAGGAGTGGCAGGTGCCAAAAAACGTGGAGCCGAGTGTATTTAGTGTGTTGGGGACTGGGTTGTCTGTTGTCACTCTCACCGCCGTGTCAACGAGAGAATCGCGACACGGGAGTTTCCATTCAACAAAAGAGAGCCGGCCAGCTTATATCATCAAAAATGTCGGAGAAGCTGGCAGTGGCGGGGGTCCTGATAAGGACTATGGGGATTTCCCTTGTGTCGGGCAACACGACAGCGGTACCTATCATGATGTCGACTTGCATCCCCAAAGATAACGTTAGTGGGTGTGACAGCTTATCGCCGGCAACCTTGCCCAGAGTCAGACTGCCCTAGACAGGACGACGCGAGAGAGATTGTTCATTGGCAAAGTCTGCATCGAAAACTTGCCACAGCTGATTTGAGCCAGACCAGGGCGACCGATCGGAGTGGCACCCAGGCTTGTGGGAGTCCCGCGAGACCTTCAACTTCAAGTTCAAAATGCCGGCTGGCAAAGGGGCTACGGATTACTTGACCGCAGTATTCAGTACGCAAGTGTCTCTGAATCTGGGACTAGCGGGTGTCCGGCACACGATAGTTGGGCGCTGGGCTAAGTTGAGGGTAACTCTTACAAAGGAGACAAAGAGATAGGCAACGACGTCAGCGACTCATATCTGGCTGTATTGGTCACTTGGGGGCGCACGGGACCATCGAGGTGGTGTGGGGTTGGTGGCTTGCCCTGCTTTCCTTCCAGAGCTCGCCAATCCTCGACTGACTCGAGACTGGTGGGTATTTCCCACAATTGGGCTCTGGGGGTGCTCCAAAAGTGCAAAATGAAGAACCGCCCAAGTCCCCACTCGAGAGAAGGTTTCTCGACGTTCCATCGCATGCACGTCAAGCTCCACCTCCCGCTCGGCGCGGGGGTTCCTCGTCGCTTCCGGCGCCTCCTTCGCCGCCAAACCCCGATACCGGGGCAAGCACTCATTGTTGAAATAGTTCCTCATTACGAGTTCACCGTCGGCAGTTACTCGCTGAAGGTACTGTTCGACTTCTAATTTCCATGTAAGTTATGTATATATTCTGTACAGATACCTTCATATGACTGCGCTGCTGGAATTCCTTGACTGCCGAAATCCGTTCTTGGCATTCGTCTCATCAGAGAAAAGGCTCCGCTTGCACAAGATTCACCGACCGAGTCACCGAGTCACCGACGAGAAAATATTCTCCCTTTGACGACGGCGAAACCCACCCCCCCATCCCGCAGACCTCGCCCTGTCTTCGTAGACTCAAGCAACTCCTCGGCATGCCCTAAACCCGAGCCGCGGTCGAGAAATCAAAGTAGAGAAAGAAAGAAAGGACTTCGGATCGACCAAGATTCTAGGCTGCGGCAGAGGATAAATGCATTCCCAATTCCCAGTCTCGACCCGAGCACGTCCGGCCACGGCTTTGCAACCTCTAATGATCGCCGGCCTTGCCTCGGACGGATGCACCGGGCAGGCGTTTCATCGGCCACGGCACACCGATCTCCTGTGGAAATTCCAAATCCCAGATTCCAACCTTCTAGAAGCCGGAACGACAGGGGGCAGCACATGGCACATGGCACATGCATGTTCAGAGTTCAGATGGTGCAGAATTTGCGTTAGCATTGCCTTTGCGATTCCCCTTCGCATGTCTTGTCGTAATAGTTCACCGCACCAAGACAACAACAAAACAACGCACACCAAGTTACAATCAAGAAACCACAATAGGAACATAGGCAATCTTGTCATTCTATCGTACATAGTAACTTCGTCATCATTCTATAATATACAGAAAGGACAGACAGACATGTGGTATTGTAAGTTGCGCCCAGCCAGCCCCTGAAAAAAAAAAGTCCCCGTTGCCACCCGCCCCAAGTAAACAAAATAAAACCAGGAGGCAACAAAAAACAAGGGCGGAAAGCAACCCCAGCGCCGCCAGAACAAATGAAAATGTCCAAAATATATACCAAAAGTTATTGATGAATGAGTGAAAAGAAAAGAACACCACCCACGCAAAACCCTAAAACGGCCTTCCACTCCCCTCCCACCCCTTGGAAGTCGGCGTCGTGCCCTTGGGCGTGACAACCCCAAACCTCCGATCAAGATACCTCAACACCCGATCATCCTCATCCAGATAATCATCATCATCGTCCCCCCCTTTCCCCGCAAACCCCTGCTCCGGGTAGATGCTCTCACTGTAATACCTCTCGGGCGGACCACCACCTCCCCCCGCCCTCCTACTGCCGCCGCCACCACTCGTGCTCGGCCGCGCCGGCAGCGGCGTCACCAGCGTAGCGCCGACAGTGATCGTCTCCATCGACGGCCGTGTCCTGGCCATGGGCGTCCTAGGCGTCCTAGGCGTCCGGGGCGTTTTAGGTGGTGGGGGCGTTTTGGGTGGTGGGGGGGCAGGGGCAGCAGCAACAACAACCGTCATGTTCTTCTTCTTGGGCGTCGTCGGCGTCGTCGGCCGCATCCCTGCCCCAGCAGCCCCGGCGCCAACCCCAACCCCAGGCCTAGTAGGCCTCCTACCACCGGTATAACTCCCCTCCCCCGCCACAGCAATATCCTTGACGATGCCGTCAATCTCGCGCTGGATGTCGCTCACGCGCATGATGCCGTTGTTGGTCATGGTCTGCTCCTCGCTCGACCGCGGCGAGCTGCGCAGCTCGGCTAGGTCGGTCGTGGCCCCCCCCGTCGTCCTGATGACGCGGATGATGCCGATGCTCGGCGCCTTGGTCTTGCCGCCGCGCGCCGTGCGGAAGGGGTTGTTGCTGCGCCCGCCACGCCCGCCGCGGGCGCTGCTGCTCGTGGTGTTGCCTTTTCTGCTTCCGCCGCGGCTGGACTTGTTCTTGCTAATGATGGGGGAGGTTTCTTTGTCTTCCCCTCCCCAGCCGATGGGCTTTTGGCCCCTTTCGACGTCGGGGTCGCTGCTGGTATTGTTGTTGTTGTTGTTGTTATTGTCGCGCCTTGTGGTAGCCATGACGCTGCGCGCGAACCAGCCGCCGCGGTCGCGCGAGCGGAAGATGGGCCGGAGGGCCGGGGCGGAGGCGGTGATGAGGGCTAGGTTGGTTTCGACGGCTGAGGTGACGAAGCCGACGTTGTAAGAGGCTGAGTTGGGAAAGATGGAGATGTTGAAGAGCCCCTGGACGAGGACGAAGAGGCGGATGATGGAGGTTATGGTCACACTGTTTTGTTGTGACTGGTTAGTGAATGGCTTCAACGATAAAAACAGGATATTGTGGAGGAAGGTGACGTACAGGGAGCCAAGGAGGAAGACAACCAAGAGCGCAATCTTTGTCCGCTTGGGGATCCTGAGGGATGAGAAGACATAGAGCGGTAGGCCGAGGATCAAAAAGTCGGTGACGATGTTGAAGACAGCCGATGAGATGAACAAAGCTCGGCGATCGATGCAGTAGCCGCCCCTAATGGTCGGATCCCAGTTGAACGGGATGGGTGTGCATTGCAAGACAATGGCGAAGAGGACGGCAACCATCTGCGAAATATTGGCGACATTGAGCCAGAGCAGAGAGCGCCGTATCCAGTCCTTCTGGCCAAATAGGCGGGCGAGGAAGATCAAGACGGACGACTTGACCAGCGCAAGTATCGGGTTGTACAGAATCTGGACAGCGTACGCCCATATTAGGCCCTGGGTTGGGTCATGGGGCGGTATCTGCTCTGGAGCTATGCCGATGAAGTTTGTCTTGATGACTGTTACGTTACATCTGTTAGTTTTATCTTCATACCCGACGGCGTCAAGGCGATTAGACATACAAAAGAAACTGATAATGGTCTCGGCCACCGACATAAGCATGGCTACGCAAACGAGCCAGTCGTCCACGGCGAACAGGCTTGCCGCCACTCTGCCTGCCACGCGGACAGAGACGACGAGCAGTGCTAGGGCAGGAAAGAAAAAATTGACAAAGAGTGCAAAGGTTTGCAGCCCGGACGGCGCCGGGGATGCCGGGAGGGCTAGCGGCGAGGAGGCGTTCATGATGGAACGCAGTGGTTGTGCTATGTCATTACAAAAGACTGGATGTGTGATGTAGAGAGAACCTCCATCAGACGCAAAAGAGCGAGACGGTCAAGGAATGGAGTGAGAGAGCAATCGATAAAAGAGAAGCTGAAAATAGGATACCAAGACGTCGTGGGCATATCCGTCAAGATATAGGAGATAGCCGACTCCAGATCTGAGACGAAGACGGGATACTGCCGACGACATGTGGATACATCATGAGATAGTTCCGGGCAAACGAAGCCACAAGCCCGTCTTTCCTGTCCGTCCTGGCACTGGTCGAGGTTCGGATGGGCCGTCAAGACGAACGTTGCATGTCGATCTGTGAGTCGTCTCGTCTCGTGTCTTGATGCGGCTCGCATGCAGAGGGCCGGCCGGGTAAATCTGCCTCGTGTGTCAAGATGGCTTCCGGAGTAGACCTCGGCGGCGCGGTAGGTGAACTAGGTGACGGCCGGATGTCGACCGGCATTGTACAAGAGGGCTGCCAGCTACAGCCGCTGGTTTCGAGTTCCATGGCAATCAGCCGGACACGGCTGCTTAGAAAACCTTTACACCGAGGAGTGAGTTGTCGAAGGAGTCTTTTGAGGACTCGCGGCCCTTCAAGAAGCTGCTCCCGCCTTGTCTAAAGGCTCCCACCATGACATCTTCGTATCGTCCGGAACGAAGACAACTCGTCGCTGCTTACCACCTCGGTGTACAAGGCATTCGCTATCATAAGCTTCCGCCACCGGATACAAACGCTCCTCAGGTTGCCACACAACGGGACGGGTAAATGTAGCCAGGACCAGACGTCACTCGGAGGCAACTTCAGCAAGCGCACGGAATTCAAGCCCTGGCCACTGAATGGGACGAAAGAAGCAAAGAAGCTTGAATCCAATGTTCTAGGGAAGTTCCAGATCATCGACAGGGACTTCGCAGCATCGGACGACGGCCAACACTGCTTGCGATGGCGGGTGATCAAACAAAGCACACAAGACTCAGTCGGCCATACCGATCTCGACCAGGACCAGGCCTCATGCGAGAGCCGTGGAGGATACTACCATGATCCGCGGGGGCAGAAGCAGAATCTGGGGAACGACAGTAAAAGCGCTTGGGCCCAGTAACTGCCGGACCAGGGCCACGTTGATGTGGGCACAGACATCTTATTCGGCCGAGAAGTGCTACCCAAGCCTACTACCTTCTCGACAAGAGATGGCGTTCGGCAAGGGGGCTGGTTTTGAAACTCGCCAGAAAGATGCAGTTCGATGGCCATAGCGAGACCTTGTGGACCAGCCAACTATTGTTCCACAAACAACTTATGGCATCCCAAACTAGAGACGGGGGCCGGCCTGGGAAGGGGCGGGAGAAGCCGTGGTTGGCCAGTGCTTGCTTGTCTTCCCGAGACTGTATTTCTGCCTATAAGGCTGCTGAAGACCTCAAACATGTGCGGAGTCGACCGTTATCGTCCATCTTGGTGGACTTCGGGGGGGGAAAACGCTGACGCACAGACAGCATGGCATTGAGACCCCTGTTGCGGGGTTCGGCAAGTGGTCGATCATCAAGCACCGGATGCGACCGGGAGTGAAAGACGGGGGAGGAAGAGGGCGAAGGACCTAGTAAAATCTTAGCATCCGGCCTGAACATGATTCGAGTTCAGAATGAAAGCATTGTAGACGTGTTGGTGAGAGGAATGGCTCCGGGATGGCGGTGCAAGTCGAAGGTCAGACAGATACAGGTGCCACTTACAACGAGACAAAATGCCATGGAATATCCCGTGGCACAAACATACTAACAGGGGAATGCCATGTCGAATCGAATCGAATCCACTCAAAACGAAGCTTACTTGGACAGCAAATTCGCTTGCCTCTTCCCCAGACTATCATAAACGTCTGTGCGATTGATGCCGTGGGCGCGACCCAAGAAGAGGATCGCTCTGGGCGCGGCCGGCACAGCTGTGTCAAACATTTAGCCAGCGTCCATGATCCAAGACTTTGACGACGATGGTACTGAAGTACGGCCCCATCATACAGGCAATGCGTTGAGTCTAGAAGAGTTCCATTGCGACATCTCCTCGTTCATCTGAAGTGGCCGTCAGAGATCCGCAATGACGTTCAGTCGGATCGTTGGTTGGCTCGACTGCTCGAGTACCCGTTCGCTGCAACCGCAGACACGCGATAGTTGGCCGGAACGTGGCGTCTCCGAGTGCCAGGCGGCCATTGTGTCGTGCCGTAACTATGGGTTACCGGTATTTGTCTGTCGACATTGCGGCGTCGCATTGTGCACATGGTCTCCGACGTTCGGGAGACGGTCGAGTCGAGCGCAAAATAACCTGGAAGGTGGGCGCCAAGCTGCAGTCCTTCCAAGTTCCAGGTTGTGTGGACAAGCTGATGGTCGAGGCCGGTCAACGACGGCGGGTCAACGACGGCGGGTCAACAAGGTCAACACGGTCAACAATGTCGGGATCCGGTCATCTTTTGGCGTCGCATTCCGGGCGGGTCGGATGGCTGAGCAAGGCTGACGGCGCCTGCACGCAGCACGTCAGGTCGGGCGGCTAGATGTCTTATCGCTAGCTCTGTGGATACCGAGGTCCGATGCGCTCCCCCACTATGATTCAGGTGTGATTCAGGTGTGTGATTCAGCTATTTCAGCTGGTAAGGCGAGTGGAAACAGCTCAGAATGTCTCTTCCAGGTTGCTTCCATTGCAAGCATCATGATCGATGAATTTTGGTCTCGACCGGGCCCAGATCGAGGATGGGAAGTAGCAAAATGCGGGGTCGAGCTGCGATCTCAGCAGATTGCCAGATCCCGTCCGGTGGGCCCTCCTGAAACCCCACCTGCTGTGGGAGATCAACCTGCGGGCAGGAACACCAGCGGCCGTTGCCCTGGAGACGGCGAAAGGCGGAAACAAGGATTCGTGCAACTTCACGGCTGCTGTTCCTGGGAACACAAAGTCCACGGCGATCCCGCATTCTCAACATTTCCATCGAGATTTCACCCCCATCCTACCTACGGATACCGTCTTTCTTTTTTTCCCGGCCACGAGCTGAGCTGCCACAAGCGCAGAGGACCCGCGCGCTGTTGTTTGCTACGACTCGGTCTTTTTTTTCTCGACGACGCTTTGTTTGCTCGGCAATGCGCTGACCCCAGTCCTCCGGGTGTGATAAGGGCTTGAAAACAACAAACTTTAGCTGCAGAACCCAGCTGCACGTCATTGCGATCCATGATACACCCCACCACAACCAATCTCCGGCTCGACTGACAACTCATCACACGACAGCATTCCAAGGCTCTCAGCAGTGGAGTCCAAGCGCTCCCGACTTGCTCCCGACTTGCGCCCAACCTCAAACTCTTTTTATTTTACTCCTTGGGAGACCGTGTCCACAACATGGACACCAGCTATTTAGCCCAGCAGGTCAATACAATAATTGGCCAGCTGCATGGCTTGTTTGACGAGATCGGAGTCCCTAGCCATGACCGCGAGTCTCGAGAGGAGGAGGTAAGAGAGACATTGTCACTGACCCCACGGCTGCTGCGCCTCATGTGCTGACCGTATCCGTGGCTGGCAGCTATTTGCGGCTCTGTCCGATGCCTTGAACAATCAAGTTCGCCTTGTGACGGCGGAGAAGAAGGGGATGGTCGAAGAGGCGCAGAGGATGGTCACGACGATTCGGCAGATGGAAGCCTCGCTCGACGACAACCAGTCGCGCCGTGACTATCAGGCCGACAGCGACGGGAATCTCAAAATTACTTACCCCCTCTCGAGGTGTCTCCAAACGCTCAAGGAGAAACACATTCAAGTCAGCCGCCTCCACCGGGAGCGGTATGAGCAGGTCAAGAGTATGCCACCCCCCCCCTTCATCACCAAGTCGTCCAAGTCCAAACTGACAGTTCCCAGAATTGGTCCAAGCTCTCGAGTCATATTCTCTGCATCTTGAACCGACCTTTGTTAAATTGGCGCTGCCCCCGACGGCGCCAAATCAGTCCATCCCTCCCAGCTTTGATCTGTCGCCGGCGTATGTGGATAAGCTGGATGCCGAGTTTACGCGTGTGTATGAAGAGTACACGCGCCGCGTGGCAACAGTGAAAACACTAGCCGAGAACATGATTCAACTATGGGCCGAGCTCGGAACGCCACAAGCGCAGACAGACGGCGCCATCGTCAAATACTATCGCGACGCCCCCGAGCAGCTCGGCCTCCACGAAGAAGACCTCGCCCGGCTGCGCGCCAAGAGGGACAAGCTCTTGGAGGAGAAAAAGAACCGTGAGAGGCGTCTGAGAGATCTCAAAAGCACTGTCGAAGGCCTCTGGGAAAGGCTAGGCATCGAGGAAAGGGAACGTAAGGCGTTCCTCAACGGCAACCGAGGCTGTGGTGTCCGGCAAATCAACGAGTTCGAGGACGAGCTTGCGAGGCTCAACGAACTCAAGCGACAGAATCTGCACCTATTTGTCGAGGACGCCCGCTTCAAACTCCAGGAACTCTGGGACGCGCTGTACCTCTCTGAGGACGAGATGCTCGAGTTTACCCCTGCTTTCTCGGATGTTTACAGCGATGCCCTTCTCGAGGCGCACGAGCGTGAGATTGGTCGACTGGAGGTGCTGCAGGAACAACGTGCCCCGACATTGGCCCTGGTTGATAGACACAAGAGCCTCGTGAATGAGCGGGACGAGCTAGCTACGTCGAGCCAGGACGCCTCTCGGCTGATGATGCGCGGCCAGAAGGGCGAACGGCGGGACCCTGGGAAGCTGCTGCGAGAGGAGAAGATGAGGAAGCGGATTGCCAAGGAGCTCCCCAAGGTCACGGCCGACCTGCGTAGAGCCCTGGAGCAATGGGAAGACGAGTACGGCCGGCCATTCCTGGTGCACGGAGAGCGATATCTCGACTGCTTCGAGGTGGACGAGCCGAAGCCAGCGCCAGGTCCCAGATCCAAAACACCGGCCCCAACGCCAACCCCGGGGAATAACGCCAATTTCGGTTTGAGTCGTGCTCGCAGCGTCGGTAGCGTCAGGTCGGCACCAAAAAGTGCAGCAAAGACGCCGACGGCTGCGAATACCGCCAAGCCAGCGCAGCCAGCAAATGGGACCCTCCGGGGGGCACCCGCAAACCTCAAGGGCAGTCCAACTCGGCTTCCCGCGCGGCAGCCGCTCTCGAATCTCAAACATGGTGGCAATTCCGAGCGCTCTCGGCCAGAGTCGAGGGCCGACGCCGGGCCTGGCCTCCGTCGAGGCGACTCCGTTCTGAGAGCACCGCCGCCAAAGATGCGGGAGCTTCTGCCGCCGCCGGAACTGGAAACACCGGCGAACCACTACCGGTCCACTGGCCTCGCATCCAGTATTGTCCGCCATGTCGAGCCGGAGGATGTCTATGACGACAGGTACTCGTTCCAGGAAAACAGCCGGCCAGCGTCCCGGGATTATTGTCCCTCGCAGGCCAGCGACCGGGCCCCGCATCTTTCTTACTCGCAGGCGCCCCCTCCCGTACGGCAAATCTCCAATACCTCGACCATCGTCACCGGGTCCGAAAACTGGGAGACGTATGACGACAACTCAGAACCCGAAGAGGACCTTTCGGACGCCTACTTTGCCCAACTGCGCGCTGCGCGGTCGGGTAATGCACAGCCGCAGTCTAGCCAGCTGAAGCGGCATCGAGGTATTCCCCCCGGCCATGCTGGGCAAGCCATGGTGGACCACGAGGGTAACCGGATTGCGTCTGGGAGCGAGTGGACCGACGAGGATGCTTACTGAGGAGTCTCGCCTGCACATTGGCCAGCCCAGTACATACATGTCTGGATGACGACGGGTATGAGTTACGGCGCTACGACGACATGTCTTGCTTGATGCGCAGCCATTTGCGTTGATATAGCCTGCACTTTGTTGTTGTTGTTGTTGTTGTTGTTGTTGTTGTTGGATTGTTGGGGTCCTTGCGAGGCGTTGGTTGGTTCGCGGCCCTGTTTTATTTATACCTATCACCTGAACTTTGTTTTCTTTTCCATGTTATCGACGGCCCAGGCTGGGGTTCATTTCCTACTAGTAATCGCTGCTCTTCTTCTTTTTTCTTTGGCTGGCGCGGGCCGACAAAACAGCCTCATTCAGGAATGGCTTTTTTTACTTTGTTCTTTCAGTAAACATACATGTCTGGATCTGGGTTGGTTGGGCTGGGGGTGAGGGGGTTAGGGGGTGAGGCTCCCCTCTCGCGTCCTGCGGAGGGGGTCACCAGTGCAGGCTTGCGGGGACGAGTTGTCGACTCGGGGCCGAGGACATAGGTGTGCAATGGCTGGCGTTTATTAACGGGTTATGATTTTCCCTCTCCTGTTTATCAAGCCAAAAGAGTGCCCGGGTTCCTCCTCTTTTTTTCTCGGAGGGATCGGCTGGTGTGCTGTAGATACCAACACTTGACATGACCTTTTGTATTTTGTTTTAGTTATGGACTTGTAGCGAGGAATAAAGTTGGTTGTGCATGACAATTGTGATCTCGTATTGGCATTCGTGAGGGTTGACTCGTCCAGAAGAAACCCCTGAGCGATTGGGATTGTGAAATAAATGCCCGGGGATGCATCTCGTTATGGATAGGGGCCCTCAGCTCGCTCGGCAGCCTCACCAACCCCTGTATCTTAGAGCGAGCTTTCAGCTGCGGCGGATGTTGTGTGGTCTGATCGCCCTGTATTTGTGGATTCGTCGTGCAGGCAGGCTGCAGCGCCCAGGATCGACCCAGCAACGTGCATTCAGTCCGTGAATCTTCAAATGGACGAAGGCTGCCGCTTCGACTTCCAACCGCAAACAATGCCGAGATAAATCTATCTACCCTACCCAGGCACGACATTACGGATTCTCCCCAATCCTGCCCTGCGTCGTGTTGCTTCGCAGTAAGCCGCGCCGAAGACCACACTCGTCCCGCAAAACGACCGACCGACCGACCGACGAAACCTACACACCTACCTCCCTTGCCTCACCTAGGTACCTCCATTCCATACGGAACCTATGCACCCTCCTCCCTCACCAATCCGAAACAGCCACACCCACGGCCGCGGTGCGACAACGACACCTTCTGCTACATCCTCGACCTCCGCCCTGTCAACCCCAGCACCCGGAAATGCGAACCCCGCCGTCTCAGCCGCCCTGCAGGGCGCAACTCTCGCCTTCAACAAGCAGAAGAAGGCCGCGGTATTAGTAGCCGGAGGGAGCTGCACCAACGACAACACCGGACGCGGCCCTTCTCCAGCACGACCACCGCCGCCATCGAGTCAGAATAGTAGCAATACTACCGAACCACCCAATACAAACCCGGCGGCGGCGACTACTACGACCGGGTTACGCGGAGATAATGGAGCGCTGCTGGCTGCTACCCAGGCCGCGGCGGCCAGGGAACACGCGGCCTCCCAGTCTGCGAGGTCTACCGAGGCCG